>JAJMCC010000020.1:0-126653 GCA_030584945.1 Starmerella roubikii | reverse complement strand
AATATGGCCTCGGATTCGTCTCCGAGGTTTGGAGGCAATGATGTGGCTACATCAGGGGGCAACCTCCTCTCCCGATCAGTATAGTAAGCATTGTGACCTCGGGTCGTCTCCGAGGTTTGGAGGCATTTTAGCCATCAGGGAGCAACCTCCTCTCCCGAATTAATATTATATAGAAATCTCGCATTGGGTTGAAGCAATATGTGGCATCAGGGAGCAGCCTCCGTGGAGGATGGAGGATGGATAAGGCCCTCCCTCCGCAGATTCACACCTCTGACCTCCAGAACCGAACGGGCAAATTTGCATGTTAGCTATTAATAACTTAGTTTATTTCTTGGACTTCGAGCTCTTCTTCTCGGCGGCAGCAGCAGCGGCGGTCTTCTCCTTGAGCACACGCTTGACAATCTTCTGCTCCTCGCTGAGGAAAGCACGGATGATCCGGTCTTTGACGGCCTCGCCACAGAGGCTGCCACCGTAGGCACGGTTCACGGTTCTGTAGCGGCGCGGGACGTTGGCGTACTCACGCGGGCGCAGGGCCTTGATGCCAGGAAGCTGGACACCGGTCTCGCCGCACTTCGGCGCGGTGGCCTTCTTCTTGATGTGCTGGACGCGGATCTTCCCACCGGGAGTCTTGATCTGCTTGATGTTGTTCGACTTCGTGTTGAACGGGTTCCGACGCCTCAAAGTAACTCGAGCAGCCATGATGATTTAGTTTACCGTTTAAAACTTGACTGGTGATAAATCTGGCAGTGTACTGCGCGTGTGTGCGCCCTGGGCGATCGCAAATTTTTCAGAAAATATTAGTAATGAATGACAGCCCTAACTACGATTTTTTTCCCGCGCCTTACACCGCGGGCACGGGCAAACCGGCCCACCTAGAAGGCCTCCCCTTGTGCCTGTGTGCGATGCTCTGTGAATTTTTCTATGTACAAAAACGTTAAGTTATTTAATTTCGGGTCATCGCGCGCTGACGTCTTGGCCCGCTGAGAGCTCTGCTCTGAGCCGCTTCTGCTCCTCGTATTCGGCCGCGCGCTCCAATTGCTGAGGGGTCAGCTGACTGGCCTTCTTCGAGCGGCGCTCAGCGTCTCTGACGGGGCCCTCCTTGAGCACATCGCGCTGCTCTTGCTGAAAGTAGTGCACCCACGGAATGATGACGCAGGCCCCGACGAGGTTCGCTCCAAAGAACACTTTTGCCCGAGTCGACATGTAGGGTAGCAGAGGAACATACGTCCGTTAATGCTCTGGGAGAATAGCCTGCGTGCGTACATTGGTTGCCAGATGCTGGAGCGCTGGATAGAAGGATTTACGGCATATTTCACGTATATAGATCAGCTACAAGAAACCCGTTGCTCGTACTCGCGCGCCTCTTGATCGATGTTTCCTGCGAGCTTGGAGCGTGCCTCGTTGCAGCGGCATTATCCTCTCCAACAAATTGCATTGCATATATTCTGCGATATCGGGGCTGGGAAACATTTGTCAGCATATCCTCGAACTCGAGCATTCCCCCGACTCCTACCGCGTATTGTAGGCGGCGGTGCGACATCGGAGTCAAAGAAGCCGGGCTGAAACTCAGTGCATTAAGTGCTACTGCACGCATCTACCCATAATCCACAAAACCAGAAGCGTGACGCTGTTGGCTCAGCGAGGCGAGGCTTCTTTGCTTGATCCAAAGAAAAAGGCCCAACCAGAAAACTAGCCACCAGCCAGACGCTCTTGGCAATGGCACAGCGATCATCATCAGAAGACAGCGATGACATAGGAAATGCTATGGTCATTGAGGCGTCCGATGCAGACGAGCACAACCAGCACGAAATCGATGCGCACTGGCAGCCGTCCGCACAGGAAAACCCCGTCCTCAGCTATTACACAACAAGCAGCCACTGGTCGCGGGCGCCCTCCGTCTCCAGTATACCAGGCAGTGTTGCAGGAAGCGTCGGGAGTGTCTATAGTCAGGGAGCATTCGAACATCGCGCATCCGTGGGCTCAATTCCTTACACCATTCCCCCATCACAAACACATTACGGGCCGGACGCAACCGCATACGACACAGCAGGCTCTTACCTCGGGTCAGTGCCCGGATCGATACCTAGATCGATACCCGGATCGATACCTGGATCAATACCTGGATCGATACCTGGGTCTGTGCCAGGCCCAGTTCCGGGGTCTGTGCCAGGCCCAGCTCCGGGGCCCGTGCCAGGATCCGTGCCAGACTCAGCAACGCGATCCCTGCCTGGCTCAGTCTCGGGCGCAGTGACCAGCTCAGTATACGGCTTCGAGACGTCACCACCACCATCGGTTCCTGCCCACCCTGATTCTAACGCGGCCCTGATGCCCCCACCTAATACTAGCCGGGCCGCATCGGTTGGTGATCTGCCTGCTTTCGGCGCCGCGCGCCGGTCGTCGGCAACGCAACTCTACACGAAGCCGGACCAGCTGTACTCAACGACGTCTTCCGCCGCGTCGCGGCATCCCCTGAGCAGCGGATCCTTCGTCGCACCGAGCCAAGTCGAGCGCAGCCGCAGCTACGTGCATTGGCCCTCCCAGTTCAACCCGCATTTCGCCCACGGGCAGTCGCCCTACGGGACGTCCCTTAGCAGCAACATCGCCGGGCCCGCCGCGCCGGGCCAAGCTGGCACGGGCCAGCCGTTTGCGCAGCCATCGCTTGCTGTGAACAGCTCGGCGTACTCCAAGTTTTCGTCGTCGCCGACGGCCGTGTCACCCACAAAACCGCAGCGGTCCTTACTCAGTTCGATGATTGCCCAGAGCAGGGGTCGCAATAGCGCCAATACGAGCAGTCATAACAGCGCAAACAACAGCGCGCGGAGCTCGCGCGCCGGGTCGCCGTCGAACATGCCCGCCGAGCCTATGCTCATGGGCAGGCAGAGCGTCGACATCTCGTGGAGCCAGGAGACAGTGGCCTCGCCGCCGCGCTCGGACTCTTACGACATGACGATGCAGCTGGCGTTCACGCCCAGCATCATGCACGGGCTGACGCGGCCGAAGCACCTGAAGAATTTCCATTTCGCGAACTGCGACACGCGCCAGGTCGTTCGCATGATGACCATCGCGCTGAACAAGATTATCCAGCACAACGACCGGTACTATCCGGCTAATAACGACGGCAAGCCATTGAACCTTGCGACGGCGAGCGGCGAGCAGGGCCAGCAATTCCAGAAACTGCTGGTCGGGTTCCACGGATGCAACGTCCCCGGCATCGGGCTCGAGGACTACCTCATGCGTATTCTGAGGTACTGCCCGACCACGGCAAACGTGTTCTTGTCACTCCTGGTATACCTTGATCGGCTAAGCGAGAAGGGCAAGCTGTTGAGCAAGGACGCGAGCCAGAGCCTCTTTATGCTCGACAGTTTCAACGTGCATCGGCTCGTCATTGCTGGCATGGCCGTGGCCATCAAATTCTACAGTGACATTTTCTACAAGAACTCACGCTACGCGCAAGTGGGCGGCCTGCCCGTGGACGAGTTGAACTTCCTCGAGTTGCAGTTTTTGCTCCTTCTCGACTTCCGTTTAATGATCAGCGTCGAGGAGCTGCAGCGGTACGCTGACTTTATTCTTAATTACGCAGACCTCGAGCTGATGAGCGCAAACATGGCGGCCCCTGCGGTCCCGCAGCCGCAGCCCGTCGCGAACTAGTATCTTATTTATTCTAATGATGCGAGAGTATCTCCCAGAACATTCGAAAAAATCAAGTGCCGTATTTGCAGAAACAAATTTACTCTTCAAATCATCGCTAACAAACGAAAAACGATGCTATAATTATATTCTAAGCACCAGGCTTAATAAGTTAAGAACCGGAGAGTGAATCCGGAGCGGAGTTTTGCGTTCCTTAGCGGAAGCGGCGGGCCTCACGCTCGGACTCCATGAGGCAGAGAATGTCGTCCTCGCGCACGGGGCCCTTCACGTTACGGACAATAGAGCGCGTCTCGTCGTCGATGAACTCGATGCGGACCTGAGTCACGCCACCGCGCGAACCAGTGCGGCCGAGAACCTTGGTGACCTTGGCAAGCTTGACAGGAGTTTTCGTATCCATTGTCGTATCAAATAGTTTATCCTTCGAGGTGTGCGTGGATCTGGGTATACCGACGGGGAATTTCAGAAAAATTGCACCCCGGAGAGTTAGTAATCAAGATGATTATTAATAAGCCCTATCACCTATGTCGACGAAGGTGAATATGACTTGGCGTGAAAATAATTATGATTATAGACGGAACTTTGAAGTGTTGTCCTTTAAAGATCTGGTGACAGGCTTTCCAGTTCGTTTCCGTCTAGGTTGCTATCTCATTAAGTAATTTCTACGGAACTTTTAAAAGACGAACCCGCGGACTGACCTGTCTCTTCTCGAAATTTAGCCAGCACGAAAGTAGAGTTCTAGCTCAATCTACGATATCTAATTTAATCATCTACTCACCTAGCGTTCTCCTGAGCACGAGTTACTAACCTTCCCAACTGAGTGTGTGACTCATCTCAACTAATTTCCAATGGAACTTGTTTCGCACCTCGACGACCGCTTGCTTTTCGCTGTGCCTAAGAAGGGCCGGCTCTACGAGTCCTGCCAGAAGCTGCTTCTCGGCGCTGATATCAAGTTCCGGCGCTCGAACCGATTGGACATTGCTATTTCCACAAACCTGCCCGTGGCCCTCGTGTTCCTGCCCGCAGCAGATATCCCCGTCTTCGTTGCTGAGGGAAGATGCTCGCTCGGCATCACCGGCATTGACCAGGTAATGGAGAGCAATGTGAAATGTACAGACATGCTCGACCTGCAGTTCGGCGCATGCAAACTGCAGGTGCAGGTTCCCGAGCGCGGCACAATCACCGACCCGAAGCAGCTCATTGGCGGCACAATTGTGACCTCGTTCACGCATCTCACGACGCAATATTTCGAAAAACTCGAGGGCAAGCAGCCCGGCGAGCCATTGGCCACGAAGATCAAATTCGTCGGCGGCAGTGTCGAGGCAGCGGTCGCCCTCGGCGTCGGCGATGCCATTGTCGATCTCGTCGAGAGCGGCGAGACAATGCGCGCTGCTGGCTTGAAGCCGATCGACACTGTTCTTGAAACAAGCGCAAGGCTCATCCGGTCAGAAACGACGGCGAACGTCGAGCTTACCGAGCGCCTGTTCAAGCGCATCGAGGGCGTGGTTGCGTCGACGAAGTTCGTGCT
The DNA here is from genome assembly GCA_030584945.1 of Starmerella roubikii. Lineage (NCBI taxonomy): Eukaryota > Fungi > Ascomycota > Dipodascomycetes > Dipodascales > Trichomonascaceae > Starmerella > Starmerella roubikii. Next base: position 121,480 of record JAJMCC010000020.1, on the reverse strand, counting down.
CTGCAACTACAACATTCCTCGTAAATCACTGAAGAACGCCCTCAAGATCACACCCGGCCGACGTGCTGCTACAGTATCACCTCTGGACGACGAGAACTGGGTCGCGGTCTCGAGCATGGTCCTCACAAAGAAAATTGCCGAGGTTATGGACGAATTGACGGGCGTCGGTGCAGAGGATATTCTGGTGATTGGTTTGGAGAACTGCCGTGTTTAATATATGAAAAATTGCCGTGAAAGCGCGGTTTCTTTGCAAATATCTTATTAACTTAAGTCCTTAATTGCTCCTCTTTGTGGATTGATATCCAGTCCGCCATGAATACGGGGTTAGGCGTGTAGACTAGTTGCCTCAAATCCTCATTATTGGCACCCCGCAGATCTTACAGGTGTGACAATGCAATCAATTGAAACAGTGAGAAAATGACGAGACTCGTGACGTTCAATGTGTGTGGCATCAGAGCTCTTCTGAGCCGGGCTGCGCAGTGGGTCCCGGATCATAGCTTGGAAACGATGTTCCGCGAACTGAGCGCCGACATTGTATGCTTCCAAGAGACGAAAATAGCGCTGCGTGAAATGCCGAGAGAGCTGGGCGTCGTAAAAGGTTTTACAAGCATATTCACTTGTGTGAGCGCGCGCTCGGGATACGCCGGGGTGGCTCTTTACGTGCGAAACAGCATTCGCATATACAAGGCCGAAGAGGGTCTCACAGGCTGGCTGCGGCCGAATTCGCAAAGACAGCCGTACCGCCTGGATCCAGAAACCAGCATCTGTATGGACATGTATCCCGAGCCGATGAGTGAGCAGGAAGGTTTGCAGATCGACCAGCAGGCGCGGGCCCTGACGATCGACATTGGCGTTTGCGTTATCATTGGCCTCTATTGTCCAGCAGACTCGCAAGGAAACATGACCGAGTACAGAGACACCTTTTTCCAGCTGCTCGACTGGCGTGTGAACAAGCTCCGCGAACAAGGACGCGAGGTGATCGTCATGGGTGATCTGAATGTGTCCCGCGAGCCTTTGGACTCGCCGACGCGGGTCCAGGAGCTCAAGAAGCAGGACGTAGTTATAACTCGTGAGGAGTGGCTTTACGGGACCATTCCGCGCAAGGCCGTTAATGACTGGGTTTTTAAAGAGGGATTCGTTGATACCGGGCGCAGGTTCCACCCAACTCGTAAGGCCATGTGCACCTGCTGGGATCAGAGGAAGAACTGTCGCGCGTCGAATTTCGGCTCGCGTATTGACTACGTCATCTCCTCGGCCGGGCTGAAATGTGTCGCTGCAGATATCATGCCTGATCTTGTGGGCTCGGACCACTGTCCCGTGTACGCCGATTTCGACTTCGGCGAGCTCGACCCGCAGAAGGGCCAGCCATTGCCGCCCTTAGCGAAACGCGCCGTGGACCACTTCCCGAACGGCATCAGCTCGTTCATACAGCGTGGGTCGAGCGCGCTGAAGGAGTCGGCTAAAAGGAAGCTTGAGGCAAGCGGAGATCAGAGTCCGAGCTCGCCGGTGAAGAAGCAGGCCAGTGTCTCGCAGTTGTTCGCAAAAAGAGACACAAGCTGGCAGAACGCCAGCAAAAAGAACAGTGCACCATTGTGCAAACACCGCGAGCCCTGTGTTTTGAAAACAGCTAAGGTCGGCAAGCACAAGGGCCAGGCCTTCTGGACCTGTGCACGGCCCGGAGGCGAAAAGGGGAACACTGAGTCCAATTGTAATACATTTCAATGGTTTAGTGATGGAAAACAGACTTGATTATGCAGGTAAATATTTATGCCACACTGATTTTACTTTCGTGCCGCTTAACTGCGTCACACTGACTCGGACTATAAGTTCCACTGGCATTGAGCGAGAGGCCGTTGGCTTTTAAATTTGACAGTTTGCATTGAAAACTTGCATTGGCAGGTTGCGTTGAAAACCTGCATTGACCACACGCATCAAACACGTTGCATCACGCCATTCAAAGGAGGTCGGTCGGCCGGCTAAATCCGCTGTGAAATCGCTCCTAACCCGAGAACAGATAACCACTCTGTGGGGCAACTGCCGGCGCACCGAACCCTTTGGCCGCATCTGCACGAATATAAAAGAGTCTACACAGACGGGCCATATTATCCTCATGTCTCTCAAAGTTGCTGTAATTGGTGGTAGCGGCAACATCGGTTCCCAAATCGTGAAACACCTGTCGAAGAAGGGCATCGATGTTATCGCTGTAGCCCGCGACGCTTCGAAGATTGCCAAATTGCCCCACGTCACTCCTGTCGAGGCGGATGCCGAGGAAGAGGAGGTTGTGATTAGCAAGGTCCAGAGTGCTGACGTCTTTATTGATGCGCACTTCTACAAGGACTCGTACAAAGTGCTCGATGAAGCTAAAAAGCTCGGAGCCAAGCGCGCGATTCTCGTTGGCGGTGCCGGCAGCTTGCTTTTAAAGGAAGGAGGCCCACGCGTCATTGATGGTCCTGACTTCCCCAAGGAATTCCGTCCGTATGCTGAGCCGTTCGTCATCGAGTACGAAAAAATCATCAAAGTGAAGGACTACGACTGGTTGTTCGTTAGCCCCCCGTTGTTCATCTCTAACATTCCAAGCACGGGCAAGTACCGCGTTGGTGGCGACCTGCTGTTGACGGATGCCGAGGGCAGGAGCCAGATCAGCTACGACGATTTCGCCTTGGCGATTGCCGACGAAGTCATCAACGGCAAGTACCACTCTAAGCGAATTACGGTAGCTGAGTAAAGCCGTAGGTAGATTTGCGTACAAATGTAGCTGCGAATTGAATAAAAATGAACGTCCGTGATTGCACGTCCGCGATTGTAGCGGATGACTGCATCTCGCTGACATAATACCCTAAACGGGCTTAAATATATTTTTCAAACATCACGGAACAAACCTTCAACCTTCATGTCGATCCGTGCTCAGTTTGACAACTCGAACGAGGTGGGCGTCTTTGCGAAGCTCACCAACTCGTTCGCTCTCATTGGTATTTCGGGCTCCCAGAATTTCTACTCGGCGTTCGAGAGCCGATTGGGCGGCAAGATCCCGCTTTGCCAGACCACGATCGATGGCAACCGCATTGTGGGCCGGCTGACCGCAGGAAACCGTCGCGGTCTTCTTGTGCCCATCAACACTACCGACCAGGAACTGCAGCATATTCGCAACACTCTACCGGATGATATCAAGGTGCAGCGCGTCGAGGAGCGCCTCAGCGCTCTCGGCAATGTCATCTGCTGCAACGACCATGTCGCTCTTGTGCATCCTGATATCGAGCGCGAGACCGAGGAGATCATCGCCGATGTGCTAGGCGTCGAGGTGTTCCGCCAAACGATTGCCGGCAACACGCTCGTCGGCAGCTTTGCCGCCATCACAAATGTCGGCGGGATCGTGCACCCCGCCACGTCGGTCGAGGACCAGGAGGAGCTTTCCTCGCTCGTGCAGGTGCCGCTTGTAGCCGGCACTGTGAACCGCGGGTCCGCGGTCGTCGGCGGAGGCCTTGTTGCGAACGACTGGCAGGCCGTGGTCGGCTACGACACGACGGCGCCGGAGCTGCATGTCATTGAGAGCATTTTCGGTCTGAACAACGAGACGCCCGACCAGGACGTGCTCATCGAAAACTACTACTAATACTTTGTGCCGATGTATGATTATTTATCGTTTACGTTTTAGACTGAACTTGATGGGCTTTTGCTCGCTGGCCCATAAAGGCTCGCTGTTTGGACGCTCGCTGTTTGGACGCTCCGCCGTGACCGAATCTGCCTGCAGTTGGTTTTCGAGCACCTCTTTAGCCGCCTGTTCCTGCTCCTCGCGCTTTCTTTGGCGTTCCTGCTCCTCGCCCTCGAGCCGGGCCTGCTCGGCCTGGTCAACAAACTTCACGACCAATGGCTCGGTGGTGATAATCTTGACGTCGCCGCAGCCTTGCAAATGGCGGATGAACCCAGAAAGGGACCGCCAGCGCGTCGCATTCATGTGCACATGCCTTGGATCTTTGATAACTTCCCCATAAACTTGGTTTGCGTCCAGAGGTTTTCGCGGCATCATCCGCAGCTGCGCGACAAACTCTGCGTGGAATTTCTGGCTGAATTCGGGAACGAGCTTGCGCGAGGCCTCGGATTTCGCTCGGTGAGAGGGCGAGCTGCAGTGGAGCTTGAAGCCGTGCTCGTCGCGGCATTGCTTCTCACACGCCTGGCACCACCACTTCAGCTTCTGGAGGCCCCGGGCCTTCACGTGCCTGGCCTCCAAACTAGAAACTTCTGCTTTCATGCATGAACGCCACACACAACCGGTGCGACCTCTAGGGTAGGCATTCGAGATGCTGAGGAGCGTGCTAAAATCGGTCCGGCCGAGTCTTGTGCCGTCGATATTCGAGCACGGGGCGCTGCGGAATTACCGGCGCTACCGCTACCGGCCACCACAGCGTTTCAATCAAGCCTATGACCCGTATACCATTATTAACAGCAACCAAAGCTACGATTCGATCAGTGATCTGAATAAACAGCAAGGTTCAAACCAGCAGCGCGAGTACACAAAGGAGGAATACGAAGAGGCTGAGCGTGCGCAGCGGATCTACAACCGTTGGGGCCGTTTGGCGTTTTTCTACGTCTACCGACGGCCGATATACTGGACATTAGGCGCCATCGGCCTTGTCTACGTCACGCACCTCGAGCGCGTGCCCGATTCGGGGCGTTGGCGCTTTATGCTTGTTCCCCGTTGGCTAGAAATGCAATTGGGTGAACAGACGTACGAACAGACGTTGTCTGAGATGCGGCCCTATCTTTTGCCCGATTCGCATCCGAAAACGGTAATGGTGAAAAGAATCATGAACCGCATCATCGCCGCAGCGCAAATGCAGGATCTAGACTGGCGCGTGCACGTCGTTAGAGGCCAGTTCCCTCCTAACGCCTTTGTTATCCCCGGCGGGAAGGTGTTTGTGTTCGACTCGCTACTTCCCGTGTGCAAGAACACCGATGGACTCGCCACCGTGCTCAGCCACGAAACAGCACATCAAGTATGTCGGCACTCGGCCGAATCGATTTCAAAGGCGCCCGTGCACTGGCTCATCAACATAGCCTTTCTTATAGCCACGGGCGTGTATTTCAGCAACAACCCGCTCACGAATTTGGCGCTGACACTGCCGTCGAGTCGTGAGATGGAAAGAGAGGCCGACACTGTTGGCTTAGACTTGATGGCGAAGGCCTGCTTCGACCCGAACGAGGCGCCGCGCCTGTGGCAGAGAATGATGCAGATGGAGAAAAGCCAGGGAGCAAACGTGCCTGAATTCCTCTCAACGCATCCTACCTCGGCAAACCGCATCGAATTAATAGAAGAAAGACTGCCGGAAGCCAACAGAATCCGCGCGGAGAATTGCCAAAACATGACCGATTTTAGAAGACTGTTCTAGACTTGTTCCAGTATGTGATTAAGTAAATATTATTACCATGTTAGTTTCATGTGAATGCCTTTGAAGTACGCCTCCAAGTCGCTTGGGGTCGCGCTCAATGAGGCCAGTCCGACGTACGTATCCGGGCGCAACAGGTACAGAGCGTTTTCCACAAACCCGGCCTTTGCGAGCGCCTCACACCACGGATACTCGGTGAGGGGGATCCCATGCAGTCCGCTCCAAACAAGCAGTTCTTCGGTGGCCTCGCCGTATATATGAATTCGCCATTTCGCCGATTTCAGCGACTTGTAATTGTCGTCCGTGTCGCTAAACCGCACAAATGGAAGCCTATCGCCGCCTTTCACCGAGCCGGCATTGCCCACACTAAGCGCGCTGTTACTGTATCTGATTTCCATCTGCGAGATTACCTTGAAAAGGACCTTCGTCACAGGCTCCCACTGATTAGCGGCGTCTATGAAAACGGGAGCGAGGTGCACGCGCACGAACTCGGCAAGTACACCCTGCTTAGCCATGAGCCGAAACGCACTGTCCGTTGTCTTCAAAAGCGAATGGGCAAACTCGCATCGCTCCGAATCAACAGTCTCGAGAAGGCTTTCGTCAGCGTGACCTTTTAAGACCGCAGCCAGTTTCCAAGACAAATTCACTGCATCACCAATCCCCGTATTCATCCCTTGGCCTCCCACGGGAATATTTACGTGCGCCGCGTCGCCAATCAAGAAGGCTCGCTTATGCTGGAATTTGTCTACGACGCGGTGGTGCGCATGATAGGTCGAAAACCAGTTCACTTCCTCGACTTCAAGACCGATTGTCTGTTGTGGCATCCGATTTACATCCTCAAACTGAATTTTGCTGTCTGGATCGGCGAGATCCGATGCCGTGCCGACCAACCTTACTTTCCCATTTCCACCGAATGGGATCGCTACCAGATAATTCCGCCCTTCCAGTACAGCATGCATTTCGGTATCGAATCGCGATCCTTTTACTTTCACCTCAGCAACATAGAAAAGATTGTCGTAGGTGCCGCCATCGAAGGTCGCGCCGAGGGCTGATCGCACGGTCGAGTGCGTGCCATCGCAACCGACCAGGTAAGCGGCCTTGACCGTCGTTGTGGTCGGATCGGCACTTTCCTTACCCTTCGTACAGATAGTGGCTGTCACATCTGTGCTCTGAGTAAATGAGATCAGCTCTGTATTTCGGAGAATCTCGATGCCACGGCTCTTAAGCTCGTCAATCAAAACCCTTTCGTGCAAATCCTGAGGAAAAACGAGGAAAAATGGAAAAGGGAACAAATTGTTCATCTCGTCGCTGCCCAGTTTGATGTGTGTTCGGTGGGCCCCAGCGGCCCACAGATTCAGATCTCGCACTTTGATGCCGAGATCGGCAATTTTCTTACCAATGCCAAGCGTTTCGTAGAGTTCTAGAGTGCGTGCCTGAACCGCTGTGGCGCGTGAGTGCTCGCCTGGGGCTGCATTCTTATCGATAATGCGAACGTCAATGCCCAACTCACTCAGCCAGAGGGCCAGTGCCAGGCCTGTGGGGCCCGCCCCAACGATCAAGACCTGAGTGTCCATGTTCACAACTTTTCTCTGCAGGTGGAGGGTTACTGCAAGGTGCTTAAGCTTAAGAGGTTAACTATGCTGCGAATTGTTTTTTCTAATCACATGATGCGGGTGGGTAACGAAACCGCCGATAGTCGGTCTAAGTCTATCTAAGCCTACGGTCAATTGTGTCTATTGCAGCCACTTTTGCACGGCGTCTACGTCCGATTCTAAGGCATTGATGGATCCCTGAAGAGCGTCACGCGCTTGGGACAAGGCACGCTCGACTCCATGAAGATCGCGACCCTCCAGGAGCTTGTCCAGTATCTCGAGCTGCTCGCGCGTGGTACAGCTGCCAAACGTATCACGGATTATATGCGTCATCGAGCTGCCAAAGCCGCTGAATAGCTCGCGCAGTGCGTCCCACTTCGCGACCAAAAAATCAAAGGTCACCTGTAGCGCCGCGGGCGAGCCCTCGGCGGCGCCTCTTACAGCACGGAACGCTTCTTGCTCGACGATTTCTGAAGTCAAGATCCTTCCCAGCAACTCCGCTACGAGGTCCGTGTCTAAGGTCTTTCCCAAGGCCTCGAGAGCGTCCAAACCAGAGGCACTCTTTTGATCGACGTAGTACTGCCAAAGTTCCTGCCACTCCTGCCGCGTTCCGAACCGAGCCACTCCTTCGAAAACGCCGGGCATCAGATTCGGGTCAATGTCGAACTTTTTCGTTCTGAACAACTCGAGAACCGTGCTCACGCATTTCCCATCGCCGAGCGTGACCAGCGATCTGAACACTTCAATACGGGTGTTTGTAATCCGGATGTTCTCTCCCGGCGCGGCCTCAATGCCGTACGTCTCGATAAAGGGCGTGAGCACGGACGCCATGAATTTATCGAATGAGGAACGCAGCTCTTCGCTTTCAAAGAACAGACGGCGACGCACGACATGCAAGGCCTCGAGCAGCGCATTAATGACATTAGGCTCCTTGTCATTTTCCCACTGCTTTGCAACCTCTAACAATTGCGTAGCGCTCACCTCTACACCGGACAGGGCATTCAAATCCAGTATAATTCCAATACGATCTGCGACCGACAAGCTCGATTCGTCGCCCTTTTTGCCCTCTTCAGCCAGCCGCTTCAACGCGCGATCCGTGTACTTGACGCGGTAGATACCTTGCTGTCCAGCATTCAGCTTGAAGAAGTCATTTTCACCCCCAACTTGCAGAGTGCCCTTACGTGTGCGAAGCGTTTGGGAGGAGTCCACCGACCCGTCTGCTTTCAACACGGGCAGCCAGACCGGGAACACAACAGCGTCCTCCTCAGCACTGGGCCTTCCCGTGTTCAAATACCGGTGCTGCGAGACCTCAATAGACTTGTGATCGCCGATCGGCTCGCCGGCAACCACCGTTGGGTAGCCGGTATTTGTAGTCCACTTATCGAGATACGCCTTCACGTCGACGCCGCTGTGGTCAGAGAGGGCCGTCCAAAGGTCGTCTGTCGTCGTGTTGCCGTATTTGTGGCGCGACAGATACAGCGAGATGCCCTTGATGAACTCCTCCTCGCCGAGGTACTCTGCGAGCATCCTAATGATGCAGGAGCCCTTGAGGTACGAGATGATGTCGAAGATCTCGGACACTTGGCTCGCGCGCGAAATCGGCACCTGCACAGGATGCGAGTTGCGCAGCCCGTCCAGTTCCATGCACTTCGAATAGGCATCTGTCATGTAGGTCTCCCAGACTTTCCAGTCCGGGAAAAAGTGGTTCGCCGCGTACCACGACATCCACGTCGCGAAGCCCTCGTTTAGCCACAGGCCGTCCCACCACTCCATAGTCACCAAGTTGCCGAACCATTGGTGGGCAAGCTCGTGCTGAACAACCTCTGTGACCCGCGTTTTTGTTTTCGCGCTGCTTTTCCCTTCCTCGTAGAAAAGATCAACGATTCTGTAGGTGATTAGGCCCCAGTTCTCCATCGCGCCCGAGCTGAAGCTGTAAACACCGACCATATCGCACTTGGGCATCGGATACTCGATTCCGAAGGTCTCCTCGAAGAACTTCAGCGTCTGCGCCGCGAGCTCCGCCGCGTAGTGGCACTTAGCCTCATTGCCGTCCTCGGCGTAGACGCGAATGGGCACACGGAAGCTATTGGACTCGACGTAATTCATCTCGCCCACGACAAACGCGACGAGGTAGCTGCTCATCAACGGCGTCGTGTTGAAGTGCGTGATCTTCTTCCCGCCAACGTCTTCCACAGATTTGACGTCACTGTTTGAGATCACCGTGAGGTGGGGCTCGGCCGCAATGGATATATCGAAGGTCGCCTTCAGAGCCGGCTCGTCGAAGCAAGGAAACGCGCGGCGGCAGTCGGTCGGCTCCATCTGAGTAGTTGCCATTATTTTCTCTTCGCCGTCCTTCGTTTTATGCACGCTCCGGTAGAACCCAGCCATTCCCGTGTTCAGAATGCCCGTAAATTCTACACTCAGCGTGACGCGGTCGTTCGCGTCCCCACCCGTGGGCTGCAAAACCTTCGGGAACGTCCAAGTGATTGATTGGGCGTCAGCGTCCGTCTCCGTTTTCTCCGGGCTCATGCCGTCCAAAGCAACCTTTTGAATCTCGAGCTCCAGGATGTTCAGGCTCACTGATCTTGTCGGCCGCTGAACATCGAGATCAATGTCGACCTTGCCGGAATATACGAATTTCGGCAAATCCGGGGCCAAAAAGACACGGTAGTGACGAGGGATCACATCATCGGGAAGGATCTGCCGCGCCGGGACCGTGGCGGCTTTTGGGCCATGGAGGGAGCACATATGAAGTCTCGCTAGCACGCCTCTGTTTATGAGGAGCCTACGGGCTAGTGGCCACATGTAGTTAATCGGCTGGCTGTGGGTAAGGTCTATTTTCACGACGTGGGTCGAGACGTGTGAGAAGAGCACGAAATCGGTGACGAGGCAGCGGCGGGGATCACTAAAATACGTGGATAGTGTGACGAACTGGAAAATGCTAGCAGGAAACTGTGGAATGGAAAAACGGGCTTTTGGTGGGGCGGCGCGCGGCCGTGATTACAAATGAGGTTTTTAGTCGCGGCCGGATCAAACCGAATAATAAAAGTGAATCATAGAAGTTGCATATGGTTAAAAAACAGTTTTTAGGTCGCATCAGCAGACTGAAGATGATAGGCTATTTGTCCAATCCATGCTTGGGTGTTTATAGCGGCTGATGGCCCTTGCCCGTAATAACTCGCGCGCACCTCACGCCTCACTCGTGTCTGCGGCGGGCGCGCGTCCGCGGATGCCCCTGTGTACCCTACCCTCTGTCACGAGGAAATAGACCCCCCTCACTATCTACGAGAGAATAAATTCGTTGTTAGCTTTGGAAAATCCGGTTCGAGGTTTTTAATATTGGAGATTGGAGGCAACGGCTTGTTAGGTGAATTCTAGGATATTGCAGGGCAGTACTTAGTCGCTTAACCGAAAAAAAACACCGCCAAAAACTACCGGTACTAACGCCGCAGTCACGTCAAACTCGTCTCTCTTTTTCCCTTTCAAAAGCATAGCCATGTCGTCTACATCAGCGAGCTCGTCAAGCACGAGCTCGACTGCCTCGGCCACATCCACGGGCTCGAGCAGCCATAATCGAACCATAGGCCTCGCCGTCGGTCTCGGCGTCGGCATTCCGATCCTGATCACGGTGCTCGTGCTCGCGTGGGTGACTATACATCATAGCCGCAAGCTCCGCGAGGAGGACGACCGCGACAAAGAGCTCGATTTTAACGGCGACGTGACGTTTTGGTCGCCGAAGCACCTGCAGAACGCGCAGTTCGACCGGACCGACGAGATGGACGACACGATGTCGAGCAAGATTTCGTGCCGCATGACGAGCGAGACGAACCTCGTCTATCCGCACACGCGGCCAGAAAAAAGCAGCAGCATCGTGGGCTTCGACGACCTCGACACGCGCGAGCCGCGAGTTCCGGGCGGCGGCAGCGGCGCCGCCAGCACAGACGGCGCGCCGCCAGGGGTACCCGCGCACTCGGCGTCAGCCAGCATTGCCGGCTCGCAAGCCGGAAGCTCGCAAGCCGGCAGCTCGAGCAGCTCTGCCGACGCGAGCGGCGCCGAGCTGACGGGGCGGATTTCACATGTTTACACGCCGGAGCTCATGTTCCAGCACGACTCGCACGAACGATTCTCGAAAGCATTGGACGAAGTATACGGCCACAATCCCTTGTATCCATCCACAGAACGACTGCGTGCTCCGTCGTCGGTGTCGCTGCGCGCGTCGAGCGCGAGCAGCCTGTTCGGCAGCGAATACGGCGCCGGCCCGTTCGCGACACCGCCGCGCAGTAGCTTCCACGGCACGAGCGTCTACACAGGCAGTCCGCGGGCCAGTGTGGCCCGTCGGCGCATGTCGAACGATTCCATGGCGTCGAGCACAGTTCCCAGCATGTTCGGCGAGCCAATAAACTCACAATCCAACCTGGTGCCTCAAAATAATAATTCGAACAGCGCGTCCGCGCTCGGGCAGGTTCGCGAGGCGCCGCATCCGTACATGGATTTCTACGGCGCGCCAAATATGGCGCTTGATGACCAGCGACCCATGAGCATGGCAGAGCCGGAAGTTGCCATTGAGTCGAGCGATGAGGAAGAGCCGCCGGTGGGCGCACGCCACGTATACCACCAGCAGGCGCGGGACCGGACCAGCAGGCTCAGCTTCTCCTAACTTAATACCCAGATATTTATATAGTCCTGATTATCTCGGTCTAAAGGGGAATACCTATTCGTTGATCGATCTGCAGCGCGTTCATAGCCCCGCCAGTCGCCCCGCCCGTTGATTGCCCGCCCGTTGATAGCCTGCGAGCCCATTAGCCCCTACCTACATCTTGATAAATAATGCTCACTGGCGTTCTCTGCTCTAAAGAAGGACACGTTCCATACACGACACGCAACAATGAGCTTATATTAGAAAGCGGTGCATACAAATTCGACAAAATCATCAGCCCTCCCGCGCAATTCGAGGCCGCAAATGTCATCGTTTTCGGCCAAATGGGAAGCGGCGCACAGGAACACGGCGTGCAGCTGCGCAAACTCGATAACCGCGAGATCATCGAGGTCGCGTCAGACGCAGACACCAAGAATTGGTTCTATATGTCGCGCGTGCTGCATGCAATGGCCACAGGAAAGGCGTATGTGCCATACAACGACTGCGAGCTCACGCGAGTCGTGTACCAAATGCTGCTCAAAGCACAGTTCAGCGGCGCGTCCACGCTGCAGGTCCTCATTTACCTGCCAATGGACGCGAGCTCTCTGCAGCAGCGCCAGCTCGAGCTCGCCTCCTGTTTCGCGAAACTAGCTACATCCACGGCCGCCAGCGGTGAATTGGTGCAAGTTTCCCTGGAGAATTTCGATTCCTTGAAGTCCGCGACTCTTCAGAAATTCGACGAGTTCAGCGCGCGCCTTGAAACCGAGTTCCGCGCACGCATAGAGCTCCGCCAAAACCAATTGCGGCAATTGGAGCAGGAGTCGCAAGAGCAGACGTTGGCAAGGCTCGCGTGTGCGCGTAAACGGCTCTTTGAGATCGAGCGCGATATCAGCAATGCGGAGACGGTCATCACCGCCATGACTCAGTGCGAGGAGCCGGACCGGCCAATGACGAGCTGGGAAAAGGAGTTGGCCGATGTACACGAGAGGTCTGCGCGCAAATTGCTTGACCTTGCTCGCGCCGCGGACAAGGCATTGCAAGCGAGCAATCAAGGCGATGTTGTATAAGTAGATATGATATAAGTAGATATTGTATCCCTTTGTCCATCGCGGAAATTACATAGTCTAAATCACGCAGCCTAATTGTGCGTATTTTGTGGACCTGCCAACGAGGGCGTCTTGCCAAGCACGAGGCTTAACCTGGCAATCAGCGCGCGCGGCCGCTACAAGACAAGTTGGCCTAACCCTGTTCTATGTTCAGCTATAACGACGGCCGCATCCACAGTAGCGTAGAGGCGATTGTTGGTGGAAAACATAGGATAGATTTCGAGCGGCTTGGGTCGACCACTCTTTTTGTTGCTCCTCCACGAGACATACAGCGGTACAGAAACTGTGCGCTATCTTACACTTTGCTTGTAGACGGCAAGCCGGTCAATTCATTGCATCTCACGTCGATGGCCGATTCCACCACCGAGCTGCAGAAGAGCAGCTGGAATGACACCACCTACATCCATATAAAGTCGCGCAGTATGGCCAGCGGCGGGCCAACGCGGCTCGTGTACGTGATCCCGGGGAACCCGGGTCTTTGCGAGTTCTACGCGGATTTCCTGATCTCGCTGAGCGATGAAATGCCCGACGCGATCATTTGCGCCGTGTCGCACCGCGGCTTCAGTATAGACGAACCGAGCGAGAACGCGCCGATCTTTTTGCTCGACGAGCAGGTCCAGCACAAGCTCGATTTCCTGCATTATTTCCACCAAAAAACGGGCCCTCACCTGCCCGTTTATGTCGCCGGTCACTCTGTGGGCGCGTGGATGGCGCAGCGGATCGCGTGCCGGCGGCCAGAGGTCAAGTTTGTGGCGCTGATTGCGCCGACGATCAAGGACATTGCGCTCAGCGAGCGCGGCAAGATCGTCACAATGATCACGCAGTATGTCGGCGCCACGACTGTTTGGGCGGCTGTTTGGGCGTTCAAGTGGGTGCCCTTCTACCAGCTCGTCGTGATGCAGATCTTGCGCCGCATCATGCCGATCCAAGAGGTGAACGGCATGGCCCGCGACGCGACGCTGGGCATAGCGCTGAGCCCGCAGATCTGCCGCCAGATTGTCGGCCTCGCCATTGAAGAGATGCAGCGCATCGGCGCGGACCTCGAGCCGAAGGACATCCGCGGGTTCTGGAGCAGCCAGGATCGGCGGCTCTGGGCCTGCTTTGCGGAGAGCGACTACTGGGTGCCGGACGAGGCTCGCGACGAGATCGTGGAGCTGAGCCGGCGGCTCCCGCACATGCGGACGACGACGCTTCCTGTTGCGCACTCGTTTGTGCTCGCGGACAGCGAGGCCGTGGCTGCTGCCTTGGCCGAGCAGATCTCTGGCAAGCCGTGAGACACACACTGTACTGCGTTAGTGCACTGTACTGCGTTAGTGTGCAGCTAGGCATTAAACTGTATCTTAGAAGTGCGCGGGTATGTTCAGGAGGGAGCTCATGGGAGCGCGCAAGCCCCTAAATGCGGGCACCTAAGTACTCTACGAATTTTCGATATGTACATCGCCACTAGACACATTATTGCTGCATTACAATTATAGTCGTTTATTTCCGCTTTACCTTTTGTCTAGCCATTATAGTAGCTCGTCCGCTGGCGCTGGCGCTTAGTCACCCGCCATTGACGAAGCGTTGCCACCGACCCTACTCTATACCACTTAGGACCCATGGCGACGACTGTTTTGGCGTTGTTGGACGAGTCTGACAATCGGCTCAAGGAGTATGCGCTGCAGACGCTGGACACGCAGGTGAACGAGCTGTGGCCGGAGATCGCCGACCACATCCCCGTCATTGAGGAGCTCCACGAGGACGCGAGTTTCCCCGCGCAGAATCTCGCGGCGCTCGTCGTGTCGAAGGTGTACTACAACCTCGGAGACCTTGATCTCGCGCTGAAGTTCGCGCTCGCGGCCGGCCCGGACCTGAACCTCTCGCAGCGCAGCGAATACGCCGACACGGTGATCAGCCACGGCATCAAAACGTACATTGCCGAGCGCCAGCGGCTCGTCGACGACGGCGGCGCGCCGAACGACGCCGAGCGAGCGTCGTTCGAGAAGCTCGAAAAAATCGTCGAGGAGATGCTCGAGCGCTGCTTCGCGAGCGGGCAAACGACGCTGAACCTCGGCGTCGCGCTCGAGGCGCGGCGGCTCGACCTCATAGAGGCGCAGCTGCAGTGCGTGCACGACCCGCAGACGCTCGCGTTTGTGCTCGACACGTCGGTGACGCTGCTGAGCAACCGGCAGTTCCGCGAGAAGGTGCTGCTGTCGCTGAACAAGATCGTCGACGCCGCGATGCACATGGCGCACGACTACTCGCAGTATTACGTGCTGTCCACGAAAATCGCCATCCAGCTCGACAGCAGCGAGCTCGCCGTGCGCCTGCTCGAGGAGTGCGAGCCCGAGGCGCTCGGGCTGCAGGTCGCGTTCGACCTCGTCGCTGCGGCGTCGCAGGAGCTCAGAGATAAGACGGCCGCGCACTTCTCGAACTCGCCGCGCGCGCACCACGCGAAGATCGTCAAGATCCTCGGCGGCGTGCCTTCGTGCGACTACCGCGTGTCGTTCCTCGAGCGCCACAACCACACGGACACAAGCATCCTGCAGGCGACGAAGCAGGCCCTCGACTCGCGCAACTCGATGTTCCACTCGGCGCTGTCCTTCCAGAACGCGCTGCTCTACCTCGGAACGACGCACGACGGCTTCCTTAGGGAAAACATCGACTGGCTCGGCCAGGCGAAGCACTGGACGCGGTTCACGGCCACGGCCGCGCTCGGCGTCATCCACCAGGGCAATCTGACCCAGGGCCGCCGCATCTTGCAGCCGTACTTGTCGAAAACGGGCCCGGACTCGGCGCACATCAAGGGCGGCGCCTTCTACGGCCTCGGGCTCATTTTCGCCGGGTTCGGCAAGGAGGTCTCGACGTACTTGCAGGACCAGCTCACGGAGATGAGCGTCAAGCTGAGCGAGGACGTCGGTGCCGCGTCGAACGACGACCGCGAGGTGCTCGCGCACGGCGCCTGCTTGGGCAGCGCGCTCGCCGGTATGCGGTCGCAGAACAGCTCGCTGTACGCCGTGCTGCGGGACGTGCTGTACACGGACGCGAACACGGCCTCGGAGATGACGGGCATCGCGATGGGCCTCGTGATGCTCGGCAGCCGCAACGCCGAGGCGCAGGACGAGATGCTGCAGTACGCGCGCAGCAGCGAGCACGAGCGCGTTGTGCGCAGCCTGTCGGTCGGCCTGGCGCTGCTGAACTACGGCAAGGAGGAGGCGAGCGACGCGCTCATCGACGAGATGCTGAACGAGCACAACCCGCTGCTGCGGTACGGCGGGTGCTTCACGATCGCGCTCGCGTACGCCGGCACGGGCAGCGGCAAGGCGACGCGGCGGCTGCTGCACACGGCGGTCAGCGACGCGAGCGACGACGTGCGGCGCGCGGCGATGATGGCGCTCGGGTTCATCTACATCCGGCAGCGCAGCGCGCTGCCGCGCATGGTCGAGCTGCTCTCGGAGTCGCACAATCCGCACGTCCGCTACGGCACTGCGATCGCGCTCGGCGTCGCGTGCGCCGGCACGGGCCTGCTCTCGGCCGTCGACGTGCTCGAGCCGCTGCTCACGGACCCCGTCGACTTCGTGCGCCAGGGCGCCATGGTCGCGCTCGCGATGATCCTCGTGCAGCACACGGAGCAGAGCCACCCGCGCGCGAAGACGGTGCGCGAGCACTTCGCGAAGGTGACCGCGACGAAGAACGAGGACGCGCTCGCGAAGTTCGGCTCCGCGCTCGCGCAGGGCATCATCGACGCCGGCGGCTGCAACACGACAATCAACCTCGAGCATCGGCAAACGAGCAACCTCAACATGCAGGCCGTGACGGGAATCGCCGTGTTTCTGCAGTACTGGTACTGGTACCCGCTGACGCACTTCATCAGCCTCGCGTACACGCCGACGACGGTCGTGTGCGTTACCGAGAACCTGCGCATCCCCGAGCTCGAGCTCGAGTGCGCGGGCGCGCCGCTGCGCCGGTTCGAGTTCCCGGCGAAGCTCGAGGTCCCGACGACAAAGCCGACGAGCCATCTCGTGACGGCCGTGCTGTCGACGACGATGCGCGAGCGCCGGAAACGCCACGCCGCGAACGAGAAAGAGCAGACCGAAAAGGAGGCGAAGGAGAGCGAGCAGCGCGCAAAAGAGCAGGCGAAGGAGGCGAAGGAGCAGGCGAAGGAGCGCGAGAACGACCGCACAGACTTCATGATCAAAAACCTGGCGCGCGTCGTGCCGTGGCAGCGCAAGTACGTGAAGATGCCGCAGAACTCGAGCTTTGCGCCTGTCGCGAACCGCCGCGAGCCGGAAGGCGTTGTGGTCGTGCAGCAGCTCGACGCGGACGCCGAAGTGAAGTACATCCCGACGCAGCGCCAGACGCACGCGATCGACGACGAGCAGGAGGACGCGCCGCTGCCGAAGCCGTTTGTGATTCCTGTGGAAAGTAATTAGTGAGTACGTAGTCGTATGTCTGTTTAGAGGCAGTTGAATGCACATGTGAATGCAATTAAGCCCGGAATGCAGAATGCCGCCCAATTTAGTAGGAAGTCAAATATTTTGTGCGAAATCGTAAGGAAACTAAATATTTCCCGTGCAATTTCTAGCAAATCAAACATCTCCCGTACACACCCATTGCGCAGTGGGGAACGGATTAATACCCTACATGCCCGATGATCCGCCGCCGGAATGGGCTGGATATCTCGCCTACGTCTTCTTTTGCCTCTTCGGCATCCTGTTTTTCGTGCACGGGCTCGCAATGTTCTGCGCAGGGCTCACTGCGCCGGAGGGCTCGCTCTCACAGCTCGCATATAGCATTGTTGTGTGCAGCGTCGTCATGATCCAGTTCTATATTCTCGGGTACTCTCTCGAGTACTCGAGCACAGAGAGCCCCGATAAGGCGTCCTGGAGCCGGTTCGTGGGCGATCTGCGGCAGACCTTTTTGCACAACACCGATTACGAGGACCCCATCGCAATGGGCCACCTTCTGCTACTGTACGGCTTCTCCGTAGTATCGGCGTGCTTACTGGCGAGCGCCGCATGCCAGCGCGGCCGATTCATTCCGCTGCTCGTGTTTGTGTTCGTTTGGATGACCGTTGTGTACTGTCCTGTTGCCCACTGGTGCTGGCACCAGAATGGGTGGAGCTATGCGTTCGGCGTGCTCGACTACGCAGGCGGCACGATCATCCACATCACCTCGGGCTTTGGCGCGCTCGTGTACTCGCTTGTGCTCGGCCCGCGCGTCTCTTACGCGCGCGGCCGCGAGGAAGCGCCGTTCTCGTTGCCGATGATCGTGAGCGGCACTGCGCAGATGCTCACGGGCTGGATCGGCTTCACGGGGGCGTCGCAAAACGCCGATCCAGGGAGTGCACTCCTAGGAGTGTTCAACACGCTGCTGAGCGCGGCCACGGGGGGTCTGAGCTGGCTCGCCCTCGATTGCTATGCTGGGTTGTCGCACCAGAAGTCCATTGTCAGCTTCTGCTCGGGGGTCGTCAGTGGGCTCGTCGCGATCACGCCCGGCGCCGGATACGTGCCGCCGTGGGCCGGCTTGCTGTTGGGCCTGTGCGGTGGCATCTGCTGCAATTTGAGCACGCGCATCAAGTTCTACTTGGGCGTGGACGATCCGCTGGACATCTTCGCTGTGCATGGAATTGGCGGGCTACTCGGAACGGTGCTCACGGGCGTGTTTGCTCTGAGCGAGTTCCGGCGCCCCTACCAGTTCTGGCTGCAGGCCGTCAGCGGGCTCGCCGTGGCCGCGTACACTTTGGGATGCACCCTGGTTGTTGCTGTGGCTATTGACAGCATCCCATCCCTTGCACTGCGGATCGATCCCGAGGAGGAAGGGAGGATAGGCATAGACCTGCTCGAGCACGGCGAGTCCGCGTCCTTCGGGCCGCCGGTCGTGGACAACAACCCGCGGTTCTTGAACAGCGCGCCCGTGGGCAGGCGAGGCAATGCGACTGATCTCACGCGGCTGCGGCAGGCTAATGTGAACGTTTCGATGCAATTAGGCGCACTGGACCAGCCCCTGCTCCAGAGACTGCCTCTGAGCTACGGGACTTATACGCAGCCAGAGGCCGACGTTTAGTGTAAATTAATCTATAGAATAAAAGAATTGGTTTGTTTTTCAAGCGCGCGTCCGCGACCGAATTTCGCCTGCACTTACCAGTGGAGCGAGTTTGGGGTAAAAATTTCAATGCTCGTTTTTAAGCGGTTCGCGCATAATTGCGTCGGATGCGGCTCGAAACTTGTGCTGCCGTTATCACGATCGACGGCTAAGTTCAATGGCGAGGTCCCGAGCGTGAGGGGGCAGGCCGACGACAAGATCAACGAGCTCGCTGCCGCATTTAGCCCCGAGCAGGTCTCGGCTCTTGGCGGCAGCAATGAACGCGAGAACGCGATTTCAAAACGCGATCTGCGCGATCAATTGAGAGCAAAAAGACAGGTGGCTGCGAAGCGATCCCAGGTCTGCAAACCGTGTGTTATGGCCAGAGAAGGAAGTATCACGTCTATCCAGCGACCCGAGCCTCGGCCAAGAGAGCAGCTGGGCCGTCTGTTCCACGTCGTTGACGCTATGAGCTTTCCACTCGGTTTACCGGATCTTCAGCGGGCTCCTGCTGGTGATGTGTTCATTATCAACCGATGTGACCTGCTCGTTTCGCACGAGTCGCAGCTGCCTAAACTCAAGCGATACTTCATGCAAACGACTTTCGCAAAGGCCGGCATATCTGCTGACCGTGTAGTGCTTACGAGCGCGTCGAGAAAGTGGCATTTGAAGAAGCTCAGCGAATTGTTCGTGACGAAGCCAAAACGCAACTACTTCGTCGGGCCTACAAATGCGGGAAAAACTCGGCTCGTCCATGAGCTCAGCAGCGTCCAGCATGCTGGAGCTGCAACAACCTGGCCTCTGCCATTCGCGACCCAGCATCCGCTGGAGTATAAATCGGCGTGGGAGTACCGAGCAAAGACCCTTGTGGACTGCCCGTCAGACGCGCACGGCTCGGCCGCCTTACTCGAGCTGCTCTCAAGCGTGATCCGCAAGACTTGTGCTGGCACAAGAATGACTCTGCGCGACCCAAAATACAAGCTGCCCGTCGTGAAGGCGAAGACGGGCCAAATAGTAAGCATTGGCGGCCTGTTCGCCATCGAGCTGCCTCGGGTCGATGCAGAGCGGCAGATCCCGGTCCACGTCTTTGTCGGAATCGGTGGTATCAGCCACTCCGAGTATGCGAGGGCTATGAGCAGCGTCGCGAAGCTCCACGAGATAAACGCGAGCATGAACGAGGCCCACCTCAAAATGCGCATCCATGACCACGTTGGATTACAATTGAAACCGGTTGTCAAGTTCTCCTTGGCCTCATCGACTGGCCGGCCCCAAATCGTGATCAAAAGCATCGGGTACTTGCAGCCGTTTGTTTTCGGCGAGTTGCCGCGAGACTACGAGGCGACAGTGTGGGCTCCAAACGATACTGATGTCGGGCTCCGTGAGGAAGTGCTCCCCTTTGTATAATTAAAAAAAAAAAAAAAAATGTATGATAGAAATAAATAAGTGGCCTGGACCCTCAAAATGTCGCGCCGTCGACAATGAATAACCTGGCTTCGTACCTTCTGATCCAGGCAACAAGCTTTTTAACCGCTTGACTCACAACTTCCTTGTCAGTTACCGTCGCGTAGCAGTATAGCTCGAACGCGGGTGTATGCCAGCCCAGAATGCTACCGCTGCCGTATTTGTACCAGCAAATACGGACGCGTCGCGCAGCCATTTGCGACTGCAGTTGCGCAAAGCGTAACCCGAGGTCATCAGAACGGGCCTCCGACTGGATGTACTGGACGTGGCTGCGTGACTTATACACAAAGAAGTCGATTGGCGCAGCATGGGTGTTTTCCACTTTGATTCTGCCCCGCTGGCTTGCCGCTGCTATAGCTTCTTCCAGGGATGCGTCAAACTTCGCGGCGAAGGTCTTCCCCACCTCCTGCATTTCAAAAAAGCCGTGCTTGTCCGCGCTCACTAAAATGAGATAGGTGCTTGGCGGCGTGATCAAGCGGATGTATGCATATAGAAACCCGTTCGCATTGAACCGTGGGAAGCATATGGGCACCCAATTTTCACCGTCTGAGAACACGGACGTGTTGAACAGCATGTTAAACACGAGATGGAGGTCCGGAGGGTGCAGACTGTGCTGCTTCGGGCGGACCACACCGCAGAACTTGGCATCACTCACGACAATGCCATAGAGAAGCGACGACTGGTTGCGCGCCTCCAGCAGGGCCTGATTCAGTTTGGCCCTGACCGATTTTCGTAGCTCCAAACTCTCGAGCGCGCCCATCCACGTCCACGGCTGAGACGTCGCCATACTGCGTACAAGAGCGTTCAGAAACACCTCCATGCCACCGAGAAGCGGTCTCAAATCAATGCCGGGCTTCGCCTTGTATTGTCTTTCGAGCTGCTGCTTCGTCAAAACGGAGAGAATTTGCGCATACAGAAGCTCAAGCTGGCTTCGTAGTTGCGAAACGCTGTGTTTTTCGCGGTCCACGGCGACCAGAATCAGCGGGAACGCGTTTGTCACGACTATAACAACAGAACCCGACTCGACCATGCGGAGTTCTTCTGTCGAAGAGAAGCACGCGACAATCGCTTGAATGACCGCAGTGTACCGCGCTATGTCTTTCTCCGCGCCACGGGAATAATAAACAGGTTTGCCTGAGTGCGTCAAAATCACATACAGAGGGCCAGCCTCCGTCATAATGTGAAATGAAGAGGTTACGGGCTATCCTCGAAGTGACATCTATAATAACGATTCAATTGATTTATGGGCCCAGATGGTTCGTACCAAACAAAATAGAGCCTATGCAGCAATCGGAGAGTTGCGGAGAATAGTACAGAGAGTTATGCTACTTCCCTAAGATATGCTCCGATGATTCTTTAATGTTTTCATATGCTGTGTGCAGCCACTTTGCACAAATACACGCATCCTGCATGCACGTTGCGTATACACACGGCAGTGTCCATGCTCGTTCATTTCCGGCGCCTCTCGTTTAATGACACTACGGCAATCCGGAGGACCGCTCAGATATGTCAGCCATTATAAATCATCGACCTGCCCAAAGCCGCACAACGTCCGTGAAGGGAGAAGAGAATGCACGAAGCCGCACTTATCAGATCTGATCATTCACTGCCGTACTGATCTAAGTACCTCTAGTGGTCAGAGCTTATAATGTAACCCTCGGTATCAGCTATTCTCGATTTCGCCTAAGCTTGCAGCCGCCTTCGTCGATGCGCTTTCGTACATAAATTCTTACTAAGACAAAAAAACATCCTTTTCTCCGCTCCGAAAACTCCGAGACGCTGGGGAGCATGTATTAATTAGTCAGGAGTCTCGAGTGAAGGGAAGAGACGTCCCCGTGTCTGTACGATATTGGTGACCGGCAATAATAGGCAGGTTTGACCAAATCACCATCGAAAATTATCGTAAATCTTTGTGAAATAAAACGGAGTAGCTTCAGATCACGTACCTATGAGTTTCCATCGAATGTCTTGACTTCCTGAAAGGCAACTTTCTGAGGGCCCCCTAGGTCTGGAGCAGGAGAAACCCTAGAGTTGTTCTCGTTGCTTCAAAGTAATGCAGTGACGTCGGAGAAACCCCTACCATGCATGTCCGACGTTATTGGCATTCTCCGGGGTTGACATGCGCCTTTATAGCAGCAGAGAGTTTGTTATTTTCAGACGTAAAACTGTAGAACACCATATATGATACCAACAAGAACTCCCATCTAGTCGAAAACCGTTTTTTTTTCAGTTTTAAAAGCGAACTGGCGCGTGCTCAATTAACTGGAATGGACAACCCTTACATCTAAACCCGAGGTATTGGGAGCCGCCCTAATTCCTTTTGGGCAAAAACAGTGTGAAAGTTCATCACCGTTGATGTAGAAGAGCTGTCCTAAATAAGTGAATTTTCATATGAACTCCTCTTTATAGCCTACTTGTGCCACTTCTTCCATAGACGTCTCCCCTACGCGGAGCTTCTCGTATATGCAATGTTACCCCACCCTGCGTATTAATCCGGGGAACTTTTTCCGGGGTTTTTTACACTCTTTTCTTCCTATAAATTAGTCGGCGACAACCTTTCTTCGGGCCATCCTTCTGAAAACTCAAACACTATCAACACTTACACGAAAATGAACGAGAGAGATTCTTCCTTCTCGGATATGGAGAAGAGGTCGCATAATGGCGATTCCTCGCCACCGTTGAATCCTGCTGTTCCTGAAGAGAAATACTACATCCAGGAGAACAGTAAGTTCTGGAACTATGTGCCTTTCCAGTACATGTCTTTGAAGCCTAAGCTGCGCAATCCGGTTATCACCACTGCGGTTGCTTGTATGGGCGGCTTGCTGTTCGGCTTCGGCAGTACGAACTTGTCGGCTCTTATCGGCGGCGAAGAATACGAGAGATACTATGCTCCTAATGGCAAGCAGGGTGAGAGTTTCTCTTCGATCCAGCAAAGTGGTTTGACTGGTGCTATGCCTGGTGGTGCTATGCTGGGCGCCATCATCAGTGCCTTCATCGCCGCGCCTATTGGCCGACGTGGTATGGTTGAATTTGCCGCTCTTATCTGGACCATTGGCTGCGCTATCCAGACCGCCAGTAACAACCGCGTCGCGCTTGCTTGGGGTCGCATTATCGCGTCTATCGGTGTCGGCTGCTCTAGTGCCAACGTTCCGCCTTACCTGGCCGAGATGGTCCCGGCAAAGACACGCGGACGTTACCTTGCGTGCTTCCAGTTTAGTGTGAACCTGGGAATGCTCATCATGTTCTACATCAGTTTCGGCTGCTCCTTCATTCACTCCAAGTCAAGCTTCCGTCTGTCCTTTGGCTTGCAAATGATTCCTGGTGGCATCATGCTTATCGGCTCTATGTTCCTTCACGAGAGCCCCGCATGGCTCGCCAGCAAAGGTCGCTTTGAGGAGTGCACGGAGGTACTCTGCTCGATCAACAAAGTGAATCCCGAGGATCCAATAGTACAGAACGAAGTGGCAGTACTTAAAAAGGACCTCACTGTCAAGCCCGGAAATTTTAAGGACATGTTCAATAAGCGCAACCGCATGCAGACCTTCTGCGCCACTTTCACCATGTTTAGCCAGCAGTTTGTTGGCTGCAACGCCATCCTGTATTTCTCCACATCCATCACTTCGCAGATTGGCTACACTGGTACGATGAACAAGATCATGGGTTCCATCGACTACTGTGTGCTCGTCTTTGCCACGTTCTTCTCTGTTCTGCTCTTTGACTACTTCAAACGCCGACCCACAATGATTATTGGAGGTTTCGGCCTTCTCACATGCATGGCCATCGTCGCAGGACTGGAAGCTACTCACGGTTACGCCGTGGATGAGCTTAACGGTGATCCAAGTGTCCGTTGGAACATTCCTACGAGTGATGCCCCCACTGGTAAGGCAGCTTTGGCCTTCAGTTACATTTACCTCGGGTTTTTCTCTCTCTCATGGGGTCCTGTTGCGTGGGTCTACGTCGGCGAGATTTTCAACTTGGAAGTCCGCGCTTATGGAAACGCGTGGGCTTCCTTCATCAACTGGCTGTTCAATTTTGTGCTTACCATTTTCACAGAATCCTCCTTCGAAAACATCAAGTGGAAGACCTATGTCATCTTCGCTGTCTTCTGCTTCCTGATTATCCCCGTTGTATTCTTCACGTTCCCCGAAACTACCGGCTACGAGCTGGATGAGATCAGTGAAATCTTTGCTAGTGGCATCCCTGCTTGGAAGACTGACATCATGTATGTCTGGATCATGAAACACATTCTACACAAGGATCCGACTCTTAACCTTACTACCAGAAAGACCACTGACAAGGAGGCTGAAATCCAGCAACCAGTTGGACAGTCTGTACCTACCACCACCGCTCATGCAAATGACTCTGTGAGCGAACTTAGTGTTCACTGAGCAATGCCTTTTTTAATGAAAGAAAACGGATATGTAACGCGTTTTGTACCTGAATTTCTTAACGTCAATCCACAAAAAGAGAACAAAAGGCAGATGAAGCTTCGAATTCAAGATTATAAACACGATGAGAGTTCTTTACCGACTCTGCTCGAAATTCGCCAGCCGCGAAGGCTCTCATGACTCTGGAATCCGTTCAACTGCCATTGATGATCTTCCCCACTGAATGAATTCCGCGGAGTACTATCAGATGCTACAGTGACAGAATATGGCACGTTTCTGCGTAAAACCCTGCACGATGTCCCGCACTGATTAAAAGCATGCAGCGATACCAAGCGAAATGCGCTGCTTAAATCCGCTTACATAAGCAGGACGTCGTTTCGCGACGGCCGAATGGATCTGGGGTCGTAGCCATTTACGTTTGCCTCGATTTGAGGATAAGGGAGCTCTGTACTTCATATTTCGATACGAGCGAAGCCGCAATAAAGGCACGACTCGATTAAAGAGCGCATGAAAGAAGATAAATGGAGCATAGCCAAATTAGAGCGCCCAAATAGATCTATAAACAGGTAATAATTCGAAAGGTATCCAGTTGAGTAAATTTCGTAGCTACTTGATGCTAGTCGAGCGGAGTCGTATTTTTGTCTGGAAAAAGATATTTTTATGGTCAAAATAATTACATCTGTTCAATAAGTCAGTAAACAGGCACTACGATCACCTCTGTGTGAAGGCTGAGCCTCGATTTGCTAACGGCGGCGATTTTTCTTGCCCAAAAACAAGTCGCTTATTTCCGACTGGGGGCACAACAAACCCTCATTTCACATGACTAATAGAGTACGTCCCCCTTCAGCTTTTTTCTCTTCTCCAACAGTAAATAGGAAACGAGCGCTTTTGAACTCTTTTTTTGTCGCAAAAAATTCAAGGAGGTTTTTAATCAAATTCTGGCGATTTATGTTTGCCTTCGCCCGCTCGATTTTTACTTTGTTGCCGGGGAAGTTTCTTAGGGTCACTCGTATCTGCAAGAGCGTTCGTTCTGCGGGTTAATCCGGGGAACCGGCACGTCAGGGTTATGTGCAATTTTTCTTTCTATAAAAGGAAGTAAAAATCATCGTTGTAAAATCTCTATAGCTTGACACTAAATGACTGAGAAAGAAGAATCCCTATCGGACGTAGAAAAGAGCTCGCACGACGGTGGCCTCTCTCCGCCGACCACTTCTTATGCCCCAACTTCGGATATCCCGGAAAAGTTTTACATCCAACAACACAGTAAGTACTGGAAATATGTTCCTTTCCAGTACATGAATGTGAAGCCGAAGTTGCGCAACCCGGCCATTACTACCGCCATCATGTGCATGGGCGGTATTCTGTTTGGGTTCGGCAGTACGAATCTCTCCGCGTTGATCGGTGGCGACCAGTACGAGCAGTACTATGCGCCTAACGGTAAGGAAGGTGAGAGTTTCTCGTCGATTGATCAGAGTGCTTTGACCGGCGCTATGCCTGGCGGCGCCATGCTTGGTGCCATCATTTCTTTCTTTGTTGCCGAGCCGATTGGCCGTCGTGGTATGACTGAGTTTGCTGCTACTGTTTGGCTAATTGGCTGCGCTATTCAGACTGCCAGTAACAACCGTGTTGCGCTTTCTTGGGGCCGTATTATTGCGTCTATTGGTGTGGGATTTTCTAGTGCGAACGTTCCGCCTTACTTGTCAGAAATGGTTCCCGCCAAAACGCGTGCACGCTATGTTGCATGCTTCCAGTTCTGCGTCAATTTCGGAATGCTTATCATGTTCTACATCAGTTTCGGCTGCTCCTTCATCAAAGGTAACTCAAGCTTCCGTCTTTCGTTCGGTCTGCAGATGATTCCTGGTGCAATTATGCTTATTGGCTCGATGTTCTTGTATGAGAGCCCGCGTTATTTGGCTAGTAAGGGCCGCCTTGAGGAGTGCCAGGAAGTCATTTGTGCGATCAACAAGGCTAATCCTGAGGATCCAGTTGTTCAGGAGGAATTAGCCCTTTATAAGAAGGATTTGCTCGTGAAGCCGGGCAAATTCATGGATCTTTTCAACAAGCGCAACCGTATGCAGACGTTCTGCGCTGGTTTCACTATGTTTAGCCAGCAGATGGTTGGTTGCAACGCTATTCTTTATTTCTCGACGTCCATCACATCGCAGCTGGGTTACACCGGTACTATGAACAAAATCATGGGCTCAATCGACTACTGCGTCCTTGTTTTCACGACGTTCTTCTCTGTCATTCTCTTTGCCTATTTCAAACGCCGCCCTACAATGATCCTTGGAGGTGCCAGTCTACTTCTTTGCATGGCCATCGTCGCCGGCTTGGAAGCTACCCACGGTTACGCCGTCGACTCGCTTAACGGTGATCCAAGTGTCCGTTGGAACATTCCTACGAGTGATGCCCCCACTGCTAACGCAGCCTTGGCGTTCAGTTACATTTATCTGGCCTTCTTCTCTCTCTCTTGGGGTCCTGTGGGCTGGGTCTACGTTGGTGAGCTATTCAACCAAGAGGTCCGTTCCATGGGAAACGCGTTCGCCTCCACGATCAACTGGCTTTTCAACTTTGTGCTTACCATTTTCACTGAGTCCGCCTTCGAAAACATTAAGTGGAAGACCTATGTCATTTTCGCTGTCTTCTGCTTCCTGATTGTCCCCGTTGTGTTCTTCACGTTCCCCGAAACCACTGGCCTTGAGTTGGAGGAGATCAACGATATTTTCGCTAGTGGTATCCCTGCTTGGAAGACTGACCCGATGTACGTTTGGTTCATGAAGCACGTGAGGCACAAAGATCCCACTCTTGACCTTCCGAGTAGAAAGAAGACCAGGGAAGAGGCTACTGCTGCAACCTCGGATGCTCCTGTTCCCACTGCTTCTAATGACACCGTGAGCGAAGTGAGCGTGGCATAAACGGTGTGAAGATCTTTACCTCTTTTAATCCACGTATGGATAATTTCTTTGACAGATTCTAAAAAATGTAGATGATAGCACGGGAGTTACGAGACGACAGAGTGGACCTGTCTCGAGCTAAATGAAGTCGGAGTCAAGGCACCAACGCTTACAGGAAAGCATTATTCATAGAGTGTCATTGAAAGAATGCCATATCTGATTATTGTAAGCACTTAAAAAGCATAAAAATTTGTAGAAATAGAATCTCTTTCCGTTTTGTGGAAAAATGTCTCCGACTTTTCTTCTCCGCAGACCGTTAGCATTTCTGCTTCGTGTAGATTAGGGGAGAGAAGCCGTGCAGATGAGTGTGAAAATCCGGGGGACGTGCGCCGGGATAAGGGATGCATGCGCATACTACTATATCGCAAAACCACGTGAAGAGTGCAACTGCGACTTTCTAAGACATACCGCGTATCAAAAGCGATTGTGAAATTTCATAGGACTCGAAAAAGCGCTGTACTGTGGTATTTCGAGTCGGGCACGTCGAGTCGGTTTCCCAACTCACAATGCAGGCGCTCCCAACATTTCATGTCTGCCAAAAAATGTGCTCGGCAGCTGAATCCGTCTTGTTTTTCCTTAGATGCTCAGTCTCTGACCTATACAGATATCCTATGCTGTAGTATGGGCTCTACACTGATCCAATACGACCAGTCTCTAAGTCTCTGTTTATGAGCGAACCAACTATTGCAACCTGAAGTGTATGGTCGAAATTTTTGGAATACGTATGAGCACTATAAACTAGGACAAAGACTTCTAAATAGCGAAGGGAAGCACCATCAAATGCACAGGTAGTTCGAACTGCTTTGATTTGTCAACAACTTCTGGCAAAGCAAGACTCATGCAATGCACAAAGAATCGTGCTGTCAACGATACTATCCTCCAGTTGAAATGGCGTCTGTCTGTGCTTCTCTTAGTCGTTACATATATACCACTGGCTGCCGCATTCAACCACAATTTCAGGGCAAGGTCTGTAAAGGCTCAGTTTCCTTAACGATCAGTAATGTCGCGAGTCCTCGAAGTTCCACTGCTCGAGGCGGACTCGGTTCTGACTATCGATGTCGCAACGGATCTTCCTGAAGATCCGAGTGAGATCTGCCAGCTGCTTGCGGCGGAGGACTGCGCGACGAAGTGGTGGCTCGCGATCGCGGCGGCCTACTCTGAGCAGGGCTTTGTGGACGCAGCGATCCACGTTGCCATGTCCGGACTTCGCGAGTCGAAGAAGGTGCGCACGGACGAGGATAAGGCACCTTTTCACTCGATGCTGAGCTGGCTATACATCCGCAAAGTGCGCGAAGCGCCGGCGGCCGAAATGAAAACGGAGTTCGACCAGGCCCTGAAGGAGAGCAACCGGGGCCTCGAAGGATACCAGTCGACGCTTACTGGCAATGCGAGCCGGTTGTCAGTACCAGCTGTGTTGGCGCAGGCCGCAGCCATGGAGGCTGTTGGCAACACTTCCGACACCTTTGTGCCCTTCAGCTCCGTTCTGTCGACGCAGCCCGAGAACTTCTTGGCGAAACTGGGCCGCGCCCGTGTTTTGTACGAGAGGGGCCAGTTTCGCGCCGCGTTGCGCCTCTACCAGGATGTGCTGCGTCAGTTGGGCACTTCTACGGATCCGCGGCTGCCGGACCCGCGAATTGGCGTCGGGCTGTGCTTCTGGCATCTGAACGACCGTTTGAAGGCTCGCTTGGCGTGGGAGCGCGTGCTGAACCGGCCGACCTCGTCGGCGATTGCGAAGAAAAAGGCGCACGCTATGCTCGGTATCTGGTTCCTCGACGCCAGTTTGAACGGCGTGCGCTCGGAATTCGAGCCGAACTACCGCGAGGCCATCAACCATTTCCAATGGAGCTACAAGCTCGGCGAGTTCCCGTTGCCGTCGCTGAAGCTCGCTTCTTACCTGTTCAGCAAGCACGACATGCAAGGTGTTGCTAAACTCACGGACCGCGTGCTTGCTACGGCCAGCAAGCCGTCGCTGCTCGCGGAGGCGCTGTTCTGGAAGGCGCGCGCCGCTCACTACACGGGCGACCTGACCGACGCCCTCGCTCTGTACACGCAGGCGATCACGGCCGACGACCAGAATGTCGCAGCAGCGATCGGCAAGGGCATTGTCGAGCTCGCGCAGGACCGTGCGACGGAAGCCCTGCTGACCTTCGAGTTAGTCGTGCTGAAGTTCCCCAAAAATAGTGATGCCCTGTTCTACGCTGGCGTGTTTGCCGTGCTCAATGGAGGTCATGCGACGGGTGGCGGCAATGGCAGCCCGCTGGGCAAGCCGCGCGAGCTTCTGCAGTCGTATTTGGCCGTGTGCCGGTCGAGCAATCGCACGCCGCGCTACGAGGCGCTGGTTCTGCTCTCGGAGCTGCTCGAACGCGAGAACCCGGCCGAGGCCCTCCAGCACCTCGAGGAGGCGCTCAAGCTACTCCGCGACGAGCACAAGGAAGCCCCCGTTGCTCTGCTAATCAACCTGTCGGCACTCGCGTTCGCGCTCGCGCAGTACAGCACGGCCGAGCACATTCTCGAGGAGCTCGCAACGCGCGACGCCGAATCGACGCCGTATACAACGACGATTGCCTACAACCTTGCGCGCGTGCGGGAGAGCCTTGGCCAAGACTCGACGAAAGAATACGAGCGGTTGCACACTGTCGACAGCCGCGCGCGACTCATCTTGAACGCGCCTGCCGAGGAAATGAAGTCGTTTGTGGACGCGCACGCTGAGAACCTCGAACTTCGTGCGCTCTACACTTGGTACCTTCGGCGCGCCATCACGTCATCGGAGGGAGACCGCAGCGCGAGCAAGCAGGCCGCGGAAAAGGAGGCCGAGTTCGTCAAGCAGACACTCGCGCAGCACGACAAACACGACGCGTATGCGCTCGTCGCGATGGGTAACATCTACTTGGGCCATGCGCAGCAGTACCCGAAGTCGGAGGTCTCTCGGCGGCAGCGCGCGTACATGCGGGCGGGCGAGTTTTTCGAGAAGGCGCTTCAGGTCGACAAGTACAACGCGTACGCCGCGCAAGGTGTGGCGATTGCCCTGGCGGAGACGAAACGCGCCGAGGCGGCTGTGCCGTTGCTGGATCGCGTGCGCGAGAGCCTGCGGTTCGAGAATGTGGCGGCTCTTATGAACTCTGCGCATCTCCAGATGGAAGTCGGCGACTACACGATGGCTGCCGAGTACTACGAGCTTGCGCTGTCCCAAATGGACAAGTCCACGGACAAGGCCCGCGCGAACTTGGGGCGTCGCGCCGATTTGCTGTCGTACCTCGCGCGAGCCAATCTGGCAAAGGGATGGCGGCACAAGGACACGCAGTCGCTCGAGAAGGCTGTGGAGTTTGCGAAGCTGGCTAAGGAGGCGCACGAAACGCATACGACGAGCTTCAATCTTGCCTACGTGCAAATGCGGCTCGCTGAGGTGCTATACAGGCAGCCGATCGAGCAGCGCACGCTCAGCCAGCTCGAGATGGCGCAGCCCTGGCTCGAAGAAGCGGTTGCCGAGTTCCGCAAGGTTCTGGACGCGCCCGAGTTCTCGATGCTGCCGTTCAAGAACGCAGACGTCGAGGAGAAGCTCGAGCACGCCGAGTCCGTGCTCGTGCCGCAGCTCGCCCAGGCCACGCTCGAGCAGCGCGAGCATTACCTGCGCAGCGAGGCGAAGCGCGAGGAGGCGCGGCGCGTCCGCGAGGAGGAGCAGCAGCGCAAGGTCGAGGAGCGCGAGCGGCTCGAGCGCGAGAAGCAGGAGCGCGAGAAGCAGCTCGCGGCCGAGCGCGAGAGGTTACAGGCGCAGGCCGCTGAGTGGGAAGCCGAGCGCGAGGCTCTGCGCGAGCAAATGCGCTCGGAACCCGAGGAAAAGAAGAACAAAAAGGGCGGCCGGAAGAAGAAGCTCGACGATCTCGTGGACGACTCCGAAATGCCCGACCTTCCCTCTGACCACGAGAGTGGCGATGAGGGCTTTAAACATGGCGACGACGAGAATAATGACGAAAACGGCGAAGGAGACGAGGAACCGAAAAAGATCGAGCGTAAACAGGCGGTCATGGACGACGAAGATAGCGATGACGATCTGTTTTAACGCACTTTCATGTTTATATTAGTTATTTTGTGATTAGTTGTTTTGTTTCCACTGCCGTATGTCCCTCTCTGTGGCGGATGCTATGCTATAAAGATGTTGTTCGTACTCGTCCAGCTTCTGGTCATTCCCCTGCTGAGCCAGGGCCATGTCGAAGATGTACGCGGCTCGGGTGCGCACGGTCTTTTGGAGAATCTCCGTGAGCTCGTTGCTCGTGAACATCTCGCTCCATCTTAGAGCCAGGTACGTAAACAGCCGGTCCTGGTCCCGCAAATCCAGCGTCAACGGCTCGGACTTCAACACGTTCAACACGTCTGAATGCAGAGCCTTCGGTTCTATGAGCTCCAGAATCGGCTCATCCGAGTTCTCGCTCAGCGACTCTGCCGCGAGGGGCGTCGCTAGCCACAGCGGCAGCACGACCTCTGCCCCGGCATGTATGTTTGGATCTGGCGTCTCATTGCGCGGTCCCGACGGCATCAGAAACCCGAGATCGCGCGCCTCGACGAGGAATTTCGCGGGAACCTTTATGCCATCCGTTTCAATTTCATCTATTGAGTAGTAGGACATGCAAAATACAACCCAACCCCCCGACGCGTATATCTATTTCTAGCCGCAGTGTAAACATATTCCTAGATGTCTTTACTTTAAAATTACGGCTTTTGTGCCTTACGGCAATGCTCTGGAGGATCGCCTTCGGGCTCCTCATGGTGGACATAACCTACGTGCCAGTACCGCGGGCTATTCTTGAAAAACTGCTGCCAGCCCTTGACAGATGCTAAATCCGCTTCACTGAGGCCCCGCAAATCGTACGTCAGGTCCGTCCGGAAACACCCCGTGGCATATGCGCGTGCAGCGTCTCTGCCGCTGAAAAATCGGTAGCTGCCTAAGGGGCCATAAGTCTCTGGCCGACTAGAGACGTCGAAAACCATTCCATCAACGGCTAAGTATATAGGCAGGTCCTTGTTAACTCCGTTGAATTGGGCAAGCTCCTGTTCCGTGAACCATCGCGACGAGGGATCCGGGTCCGCGAGTCGGTGCCAAACGTATCTCGGCATGAACCACCTTGACTCGTATCCAAGACTCCAACAGCCTGTGATAAACCAGCCGACGAGCCACGCTGCCAGCAGGGGCTTCCAAAAAGACGCGGGCCTCAACATCCTATTTCGAACCTATGCCCACGCAGACGCGTCTCAAATTGAGCGCTCCCAGCACCTCAAATGGCGAACTGCTCCCCGAGATGTTGCGAACACAAAGCGGCACTGTGATGCTAGAAATTCAGGGCCAGATTAACGTGGGCGCCGCGCCTCTTCTGCGCACGGAGCTGGACTCCGGTGCTCCGTTACTCGAACAGGATGGAACGAAGAGAAACACGCCAATAGGAGAAATCGACTTGTCGCAAATCACGGAGACCGGTGCGCCTGTGAAACTCGTCGTTGCGGGTAGCCAATTACTGCGCGGCAACATCCAGAAACTCGCGGCGCCGTTGGCCGTTCTCGACGTCTCGAATGGCGACGAGCCCGAAATACCCGTTGTCGACATCATAACTCATAAAGTCGTGTTCAGCAAACGACCCGAGCCAATGCTCGCAGAATGAAACACGAAAAAATTAATTTTATATATCGATATCCAGCTTGATATCGATCCTAGCAATCATATCGTCCACAGCGCCGAGAGGCATCGACATATCGACATTCTGCAGCTGCTTCGCAACCTTTGCCGTCTCTCTGATCTCGGCAGCGGCCTTCGCCGCTGACGTGTCGGCCTCAGGCTTCGCGTCGGACTCGTAGAATACTCTGGCCGTCGTTCTAAGCCGACTGAACGGGTTAGACACGCCCGTGGCACCGGCCTTGCGTCTTTGGGAATGGAGTGACACCTCGGCTTTACGCACTGACACGACGTTCGCCTTTTTGTTGCGCTCGTTGACCTTCACCAATTTGTCCATGGCACTGCTGCCGCTGCCACCACTGCCCGCACTGCCGGCGCGAAGACTCAGTTTCTCGTCGATCTCTCTTACCAGCGCGTCGTTCCCCTCGTCGATCGCGATCTCGCGCTGGTGGAGCAGCTCAGCCTTCGCGAGCACGGCGTTCGCGCCGCGCTGGCCATTAAGCTCTGCGCGCCGCTTCACCATCTCGTCGATCTCCTCAGAGGTCAGCGCACGCTTGCTGAGCGCCCGCACGCCCTGGAACGTGAGCTGGGCCCGCCGCCTCGACGGCAAAGAAAGACCGGCCTTCTTCATGCTGTCGCACCAGTACTCGAACTCGGCTTGCGTGATCGGCGCGTCCGAGCAGATGTCGAACTGCAGTGTGCGTTCGGACCCGGCAAGGCTCGCTACGAGGGCCAAGTCGACGACCTGGTCGTTCACTCTGTATTTTTTATGGGATACAATGTCCTTGATCTGGCACATCCGGTACACGGGCACGCGCTCGCGGTTGACACCGATATTCACGCGCACAAAGCAGCCCGGGACAGCGTCGGCGAAGCCCGGCGTGAAGCAGAACTTCATGAAGAGCGCGCGGCCCCAGCGTATTTTGTTCGCGTCGCTCAGCGTGATCGTCTCGTTCGCAAGCTTCCGCGCCTCCTGCGCCTTCTCGTCGTCCTCCTCGTCGGCCCACTCGGCTCTTCTCCCCGTGCGGAAGCTGCGCTTGATCTGCTCGTCCTCGCTGTCGTAGTCGCTGTCGTACGCACCGCGGCGGTCGCTTTCTTCGTCACTGTCCTCCTCGCTCTCGCCATCAAAGTCGCTGTCGTCCTCGTCACGCCGCCTGCGATCCGCCGTGCGCTGCTGCTTCAATCTGCGGGATTTGAGCGCCTCGAGGCTCGATTTCGTGCCCGTCGTCACGCCCGTCGTGCCGCGCTGCCGCTTCGCCGCAGGCACGATCTCGTCCTCGCTGTCGCTCTCGGCCGGCCTCCGAGCCATCTGCTTGTGGCGCTGCGACAGATAGCGGCGTTCCTCGAACCGCTGCGTCTCTTGCGCACGCTCGTAGAGGATCTCTTCGCGCTCGATTTCGGGCAGCGCATCGAGTTTCGCCCGGTCCTCGGCATCCCGGTATTTGCCCTCCAGCGGATACGGGTACTGCAGATCCGTCTCCGGCTCGCTCTCGGATCCGGGGCCAATGTCGGCCAGCTCCAGCAAGTCGTCGTCGATGTCGCTCATGTTACCCTATGACGCCAGATCTGCCGAGTGTTATAGGAATGAAAAATAGGAAGTCTTGCGAGGCATGTCATGATTCATTAATTTACAATTCTTTTTTTTTTATTATCTTTCTATTCAGTATAGCTTAAAATCTCTTGAGGTAGGCTTCCCAGCCTGCCTTTTGGTACCGCTGTGCTTCGTGGACAGGATCACGGCCCTTTCCGTAAAGCCCGCGGCCAACAATGATCACGTCCGTGCCATTGCTGATCACTTCGTCCACGGTTCTGTACTGCTGGCCCAGCCCGTCGCCCTTATCGTCCAAACCAACGCCGGGGGTCAGTATAAGGAAGTTCTCCTCGGGCGAGCCCACGGCGTTTTGAGCAATGAATCCGAAAACGAATCCGCGGTTCGCGCGCGCGATCTCGACAGTCTCCTGGGTGTAGGCGCCCTTCGCAAGCGTGCCCTTTGAGCTCAGTTCTGCAAGCATCAGCAGTCCGCGCGGCTCTTCGGTCGTCTCCTGAGCCGCTTCGAGAAGCCCGCTCACAATTCCCGGGCCCGGGACGCCGTGGGCGTTGGTGATGTCGGCCCATCGGGCGATTTTGAAAATGCCGCCGGCATACTGTGCCTTGACTGTTGACCCAATATCAGCGAACTTGCGGTCCTCGAAGATGATGAAATCGTGCTTGTTAGCCAGTCCTCTCAGACCGCCAATTGTCTTGTCATAGTCGAAGTCGTCGATGATGTC
Source organism: Starmerella roubikii (assembly GCA_030584945.1). NCBI lineage: Eukaryota > Fungi > Ascomycota > Dipodascomycetes > Dipodascales > Trichomonascaceae > Starmerella > Starmerella roubikii. The sequence continues at coordinate 85,970 of JAJMCC010000020.1, read as the reverse complement.
AATGTGTGTCTTGACCATGCAAATGTAGGGGCCGATGCGATCGAGGATACTGAGGAGCTCAGCGGTGGTGCGCACATCTAAGCTCGCGCAGAGATTAGATTGTTTACGCACAACCACATCGAGCAGCTTCTGCGCAACGGCAGGGAGTCCTTCCTTCTTCTGCTCGTAACTTTTCAGCACGCTGCTCATCGATAAATTGTCAAGGGCACGGTGAAAAATTTAGAGGCAGACGCACTAATAAGCGGGGAAATATTGGAGCAACATTCGACAAACCCAAAAATTTAGTCTATGATTCAGTTTAAGCCTAGTTCTAGACCACGCCCAAGCAATGGAGCCAAGACATCACGAGTCAATTCGGTCATTATCACGCCATTTTACAAATAATGTCGGCTATCTATCCTAATGCGTAGGGTTAGTAACCAGATTTGCCGCTCCACATCTGATCAGAAATTACTCATTCGAAATGGGTGTGAACAGTGACGGGACAGCCACAGCTCTGGCTACAGTTGGTACGGTGTGCTGGTGTATCCAGCTGATCCCGCAGGTGATTCGCAACTGGTATGTGCGCGATTGTGAGGGTGTCCCACCGTTAATGTTTTTCCTCTTTGCATTCTCCGGTGTCCCGTTTGGGATTTACTTTGTAGACCAGGATGCGAACACTGCGCTCATGGTGCAGCCCTATTTATTCACCTTTTTCAGCCTGATTGGGTTTTGGCAGAGCCTCTACTATCCACCAGTCAGTCTTAAATTCTGGACGAGCACTTTAATACTGGCGATTGTTGTTGGTGTGAGCGTCGGCACCGAGGTCGGCTGCATCCTGCCTCTTCGCCACCTCTACCGCAAGGGAATAACCTGGCCTAATCTGATCCCCGGCATCATAGCAACCGTGCTGCTGGCGGCCGGTCTCCTTCCACCATACTGGGAACTGTTCAAGCGCAAGGGACGGGTTGTTGGGATCAATTTCCTCTTTCTAATACTGGACAGCAGTGGTGCTGTTTTCAGCACCGCGAGCGTGGCTGTCGAGCCCGGGAGCGTTAGCGCGCTGAGCCTGGTCCTTTACATTGTGGTGTTTGTACTCGAGTACGGGATAATGGCGTCACACGGAGTATGGGCTCTGCGCGTGAAATACTGCGGGCTTCCTGTTCCCGAGACCGAGGAGGTCGAGGAATGGGAGAGAGTCAAATACGAGAAGCAGTGGCCACCCCGGACCGAGCCTTTCCGGCAATGGGTGAGACGTAATATTGCCGTGCCTGTTGGTACGCAGCTTCTAAAGTGGAAGATGAAGGTTCTGAAAAGGCAAAAAAGCGAAGCAGAGAAGGAGTACTGGGCTGGTCCCGAGAAATGTAGCTCCTCTTTGTGCGGTGAGTGACTGCGGCCGTGAGTGACTGCGGCCGTGAGTGACTGCAGCGTGAGTGGCTGCAGCGTGAGTGACTGCGGGCAAGTAATCCCGTAGTCGCGCGCGACAAGTAGCACGAGGCACCTAGCTTTATGCAATAATCAATTTCTATATACATATACGAGAACGTTAAGCGGCGATCACGGCGAGTCCCTTCATGGCATGCCCCTTTAGGGACGGGCTATTTGGTTTCGGCCCCGTCAAGTAATTCAGATAAAACAGCCGAGCAACGTCTGCGTCTGGCACAGACCCCAAAAGCTCCTTGTCCTCATCGGTTTTGCCGAACCACGCTGTCATACCGCCATTGACATCGCGGGCCCACGTCACGACGTCGTGCTTGTGCAGCTTCCGCTTGCGGCTGAACGCCCGCTTGACCTCGTTGACGCTCATGCCGAATTCAGCATTGCTCTGCAGCGACTTCGCTTCTTTGTGATTCGTGATGCTGCGCACGAACGCGTCGCGGAGATGCGAGAAGTCTGTGTTCCGCACAGGCACGATCTGCACGGCGAATCTGACGTTCGCCTTCAACAGCTCATTGATGATGTCTGCACCACGGTCGTCGCTATCCAGCAGCGCGGCGAAATCGGGGCTGCTGTGGATCCCATTCGACTCGCCTGCGGCCCTCAAGATCTTGCGCGCAGTCGGGATGTCTGCATCAGCAATAAAGAGACCCACGGCGTACACATGGAACTTCAGAAATGTCACAGTGCGGAATCCGGTTGCCACGGCGAGAAACGGCGTGTTGTTCACCGTGATAACTTGCGGGAACGCAGGCGCGTCGGTGTCCGGTTGCAAGTTAATATCGGCGTTTTTGAAGGAGTCGAGCGAATCGGCCTCAACGCCGGCAAGCTGAGCAAGCTTCCCAAAGATGGCGAACGTCAGGCCTCCGGCCACGCCAACGGCAAGGCCCTGCAGAAACCGGCTGGTCAGAATGTTCTTCGGGGGCCGCTGACTGTATGCACGACGGGGAGTGACTCGGGTTGAGCGGACTGAGGTGCGCACAAACCCAGCAGGGATCACTGGAGACCGCACCGCCGAGCTCGTTCGAGCCAACAAGTTTCTCGATAACTGAGCTGCAAACATGTGGGTCGGATCCCAGAGCCTAGGGTAGTACTAACCCGAGTCGAGAACCAGTGGACTCTGCACAAGGAACGGCAGTGCGCGATATTGCCAAAGGCAAGAGTGCGGTGTCTTTGTTTGTAAAAAAACGTTTGTATTTGCGGTGAATTCGAATGTAGAAGCTGCGTACCTCCCTCTTTTTTTTTGAGTTCAGAGTACCTCTCCACCCTCCAACTGATAGCCGGCTATTTTTTCCTCGAGCCCTAACGAGTCGCTTCTTATCAGAAGAAATTAGCCCAGAATTACAAATACATTTAGGCTCATTCGCCAGATCTGGCTGTGGAGATCCCTGTAAAATATCTGTGGAGCGTGAAGCACGCTCTAATATACTCTCTGATTTGACGGAGAAAGCAGTCGTGCGGTCTCGGGCGCGAAAGGCGTGCTTGAGTTGCCGCCAAAAAAAGTCTCGGTGCGTTTTCGACGAAAATGCCGGCGAGACAGAGCCGTGTGTCCGTTGCAAACGCGAGAACCGCGAGTGTGTATTACCGGAAACGACAAAACGGGGTGGTTTCGCTAATGTGATTGCTGGCAAACAGAAACGTCGAAAATTAGAGGCGCAGATGCTGCAAAATGCCGCGAGTGTGCGACCAGAAACCACAGGCTCCACACCCACATATATGAGCAGCATTGTACCTACAAGTGCAGCAACGGACAAGGATTATCATTCTGACACCACGGCATCGTCACCAAAGCCATTTGTTATCAAGGCATTGAACAATGAGCTTTTTAATGTTAATGATGCCCTCTCCATATTGTGCTCGGTGGCTGATCCGCTTGAACCAGACGACGGCATGAAAATTAATAATATCAGAGAACCAACTCCGCACGTCACTTCCGTAGAGGAGGCATTCTCACAGTGCGACCTCGTCACTCTTCACATACTGCCGTCGTCCGCAGCAGTAGATCACCTTCTCACCTTGTTTTTCGCCAAACTCGAGCCTTTCTATCCGTTCATTAGGCCAGTTTTCCCCGATCCTTTGGATTTGGCCAACAACCGACACGTTTTGATGTCGATAATCTGTGCGGTGGCGAGTCGCTATTCTCCGAGCGCGTATTTGCGGAGTCTGGAGCCGGCTCTACGAAAGAGGGCTCATTCTCTCATCGACCAAGCTATTGACACTGCGTGTTTCTCATCCTCGGGCACTTTTGCCCCGAAATTAGTGTGTGAGGTCATCCTCTCTGATTTGTTGTTGTTGGAGTGGCCATGGGAAACGGCGATCGATGGTACTCCTGTGACATTGGGACTTTACAACCAGGTGAGTCTGATCCGGTTAGCAACAATCGGCAAACTCGCCGAATTGAGCAATGCTATGAGCTCGAACAAACACATCTTCATAGCCCTGAACATGTTGGACCAAGTGATTGCCGCGCGACTCGGCGTAAAGACGGAGCTTAGGCATGCATCGCTTGCGCCAAATCAGTCGCAAAACTTAAACGTATACGAGAGAGCGCGTATCCGAGCCATAGAACTGCTCGCGCTTGCCTCTCGCACCCTCTTTTCATCTCGGGAGGCGACCCGCACTATTGTTGCGGACGGCTCGTTTTTGTCCATGCTGAAACTCATCCACCCTCAATTCGAGCAGTGGCTACATGACTTTGGCGACGCGCTTCTCACGGCAGGCAGTTGGGAAGGGCGCAGCGTTCTATTCGAGTTCAATCATTGCCGACTTTACGTGTATTCTCTAGTGACAGCAATGCGGCTTCCTGATGTCGACAGTCTTGAGAGCACACACATTGACAGCGATAAGCTTGACGCATTCAAAAACTTCTTGAGAATCGCTGTGGACGCGGCGTCGTACGTCATTGACTTTGAAACAGAGAGTTCCAACCCCGTTGGTTTAGACTTCGGCCCGCCCATGCGCTGGATTGTGCGCTTCATCCATGCATCGGTGTTTTTGGCCAAGACTTTCCTGTCGTCGAACACGGCATGGTGCCCAGAGCTTCGCCAGCAGATGTTCGACAAAGTGTCGTTGGCTGCGAAGGCCATGGACGCAGCTGGACCACAAAATTTCCAGTTGATGAAGCAATACACTCAGATTCTTCAGCGGGTGGAGGAGCAGATCAACTACAATTTGCTCGGTGAGGACGACGCAAAATCGGATCCCGCGGTGTATCATAGATCTCAGCAGTATCCACCGGATCTGAACTACGAGGACCTCGACCTTAATTTCTGCCCCATCTACGAGCCTACGGAAGCCGAGTTCCCCCTCAGCGACCTCGATCGCACAATGCTATACATCTTCGCGTCGCCAGAAGAGACGCCATAGTTACTATGTCATAATAAATAATTGTGCTTTTCATTTCAAGAGATCACACTGTCACATCACAGCGCACTTCTCCTCGCGGTAGTGGCTTGCATAATTCTTCTCCTCGCGGCTGCTGTCTTTTTTCTTGTGTCCTCTGAAAAACATCGATTTCCGCTTCTTGTCTTTCTCCTTGTCCTTCCCCAACTCTGGCGACGGCGCTCTTGAAGACGCCATGGACGGAATGCTATGCGATTGGGGCACCGCCGGCGTCATTTGGCCAAGGAGCGGACTGGGGCTCTGTTGGGACGCATCGTCCTCTAAGGAGACCATGCGATAGAAAAGCATGTACGGCGACTCGTAATCAAACACGTCCTTCGCGTTAACCTCCTTGACGCGCTCGCCGCCGTGTTGCATGTCATCGAACAGAAACCATTTCCTCGTTTTCCGAGCCGGTGGGTTAAAATCTCCCTGAGCCTGCGCCTCAGAGTAGCCCGGCGATGTCGAAGGCTGGAAATACTCTGAGGACCTGTCTGTAGAAAACGAGGAAGTATAACTTGGATTCTTCGAGCCGTAGTGCACCGACTCGGACACGAGTGTGACATAGTGGCCCGAATTGATGCTGTTGCCTCTATGGAACACTGCCGATTCCAGCACCAATTTGAATTTCCCAAAGGCCTGCTGTTTATCGCTGTCGTCGGCTACAAACGACGGCATATTAATCGTTTCCGGAACAATAACTCGGCGGTTGTTCCTACGTGGGGTCCCGTTTTCGTCGACGTAGTACCGCTTCAGGCATATTCCGAGCACGGGCCGCGCCTTCTGGAAATTGTGCGCCACCTCGTCGGCCTCTAGGGGCTCGTTCACCGACTCGTTTTGCGGGACGCTGTCCGCGTAGAACGGCATGAGCTGCAGAAACATCCAGGCCGGGAGCATCACCTCATTATTCGACGTCCATAACGAGCGCTTCATATCTCTAACGCGCGCCTCGGCCTGCCGGTCGTCGTTGAATCCGAACAGCTGGTGGTACGACGGCAGCGAGCTCGGCGTCGCGTCATCCTCCAGGGGTACTGCGTCGTGGCTCGTCGGTGCCTTGCCTATCTCTATCGGATCGGCCTCGTCGAGCGGGTCTACGGACTCGTCGCGTTGGAATACAGACGAGTCCAAGCTCGTTCTGCTGCTGCCGGGGGGCTCCGGCACGGGCGGCACGGACGACCGCAGCCCCATGGGATGGTCCTCGAACCGAGACGGTCTTCGGAACCCAGGGGAGGACGTGAGCGACATTATCGAGTACGAGCGGCGCCGGGCCGGCGCAATGCCGCCTGTGCTGCGGTCGGCCGTGTTCATCCAATTGGCCACAGTGCTGACCATGCTACTGACGGACGACCGCTGCGACTGGTCACCCAGAGACGGCGTCGGTGAGCTCTCTGGGCTAATTGACGAGGACGCCACGGGCGCGACTGAGGAGAGTTTCGACTGCGCCGAGTCGGTCTTCTCTATAGGGAGCGCCGGCAGGAGCGGCGACCCGACGATGGACTGCCGCGGCTGCGACAGGTGGCGGCTCACGTTGATGACGTTCGAGAAGTAGATCTCGAAGCACTCCTCGAGAAGCAGCGGTGGGTCGTGCTCGTTCCCGGGGACGGGCAGGTACAGCAGCTGCTCCTTGATCAGTTTGTGGTCGAATTCCTCTGCCTCTCTGCCGGCGTGCGCAATATCGACGCGCAGAACTAGCAGCGGCATGAGCAGCTTCTCGGTGATGAACACGAAGAACTCGGCCGTGTCCTGCTGCGAGAGGGGCGACGCCGTCGCCCAGCCGGCGGCCACGGCCGCCGCCATGAGCCCGGCCACAATGTCGTCGGTGACGCGCTCGCCATTGCGCAGCAGGTTCACGTACAGACGCAGCCAAGTGGCTAACGCGTCGGTGATGGGGTCGCCGTAGTGCGTTTTACACAGCAGAGGCTCGAAGTTCTCCATGCGGCTGAACATGGCGACGAGCAGGCTGTTGACGTAACAAGAAACGCCACCCACGTTTATGGCGCCGCGGAGGGGCAAATACTTGCCGTTGCGTCGACAAACCGGCGTGACGTACCCGCTGACGGCGGACTTGTAGAATTGAATGAGCACGATGGCCTTAGACGGGTCCCCGTCTGCGAAGTGGCTGCTCAGCGCATTACCACAGCTCTGCCGCGAGATACCGGGCCACAGCGTGCTCGCCTGCTGGAAGCAGGTGTCCAAATTCGCGGTGGTGAACATCTTCGGCGGATCCGGCGGTTTCAAAGGCCCGATCTGGGGGAATGCGAACTCGATCATTGCCCAAACAGGAAAAGCACGGGTCCTCTTGGCAACTCTCTTTGGGGCAACTTGATAATACGTAGGATTGATAAGGGCGTGAGGGTGGGGAGGGCTGCGAGATCTCAGCGCCAATGGGCCAGCGTAGCCTGAGACACGAGGGGCCGGGAAATGGCGATCGCGAAAACTCGGCAATCACTCGCAGAGGTGTAATCTCATCTGAAATGCGAAGAGAAGGTCGCAATTCGAAATAGTGTATATAGATATTCAGTGGCGCTGTGTAATGACGTATCATATATAGTGCGCGATTTTGTAAAGAAAAAAAGCTTAGTCGAGGCCATCCAATCTTCACTCGTGCTTTAGGTGTTCCGGCCTCAGTGGTTTCGATTCGGTTTGACATTACTGGATATAGACCCCGACCCCTCCTTCTCCACACGCGTTAATGGAGTACACTCGAGCGTCCGACGCGGCTGCCTACATCAAAGCGCGCATTAAAGAGCTGCCCGAGATCGGAATCATCTGTGGCTCTGGCCTAGGCGGCTTTGCCGATAGGGTCTTGGAGCCGCAGGTGATTCCGTCCGCGAGTGTGCCGCATATCCAGGCGAGCACAGTCCCAGGCCACGAAGGCATGCTCGTGTTCGGGCGCATTGGCAACAAGCGCGTGCTTGCTGTCAAGGGCCGCCTCCACACTTACGAGGGCCACACGATCCACGACACGGTGCGGATTGTGCGGGTCATGCAGATTCTGGGCATCAAAACACTGATTGCGACGAACGCGGCCGGCGGCATCAACCGCAACTACAAAGTCGGAGATCTGATGGTCATCAGCGACCATATCAATATCCCCGGAATGACTGGCAACAACCCGCTCTGCGGGCCCAATGAGGACGGTTTTGGCGGCCCGCGGTTTCTGCCGACGAACGGGCTCTATGCGCACTCATTGAGGCACGCGTTTTTCGAGATTGCCGACAGCAAGAATCTCAGCCGGTCCGTGCACGAGGGCACCTACGCAATGCTATGTGGCCCCACTTACGAGTCGGTCGCCGAGGTGCGGCTGCTCCGGCTAATTGGTGCCGATGCTGTCGGCATGAGCAGCGTGCCTGAGGCCATTGTCGCCTTGCACGGTGGCATGACCGTTCTCGGCCTGTCGCTCATCACGAATGAGGCCATTGAGACGCCGCCGCGCTCCGGGCGGCTGCCACCGACGGACGAGCCTGTAGAGGAGCCCGACCACGACGAGGTCGTCCGTGTTGCTGGCGAGGCTGCGCGCGATGTCGAGCTGCTCGTGAGCGAGTTTTTGCAGAAACTCTAATACATATAGATATATTTTAAGCTGATGACTCCGTGACTTCGCCAGCAGACTCCCAGTGCCCGTTGAGGCCCTCTTCCCACAGAGTGACCTTGCTAGCACCGTCGCTTACGGCGAGAATGTTTCCGGATAGTGCCCAAGAGAGACGGCACACGACGTCCTCGAAGGGCTCGTTTTTGAGCAGGTGTTTGTTCCACGTCTTCGTTCCCGGCTCCTGCGTCCAGATGAGCACGAGCCGGTCTTGAGAGCCCGACGCAATGTAGCTCCTTGACAGCATGCTCGGCGACCACTCGACGTCGCGGACCCAGTCTGTGTGGCCGTCCAAAACGGCCTCGAGCTCTGCGTGGAGCTCGCGGTCCTCGGAACCGCCCTTCAGACTCCATACTTTTGCGAGGTTGTCGCCGCCGCCGCTCACAAACCGCCTCGTCTGCTCGCCGTCCTCAAAGGGCGCCCACGACACGCTGTTCGTGCCGATCTGGTGCGCCGCGAAAATCGCGAGCTGCTGTGTCGCCTGCAAATCCGGCTCGACCTTCAGCACGCTGACGCGGCCGTCGCTCGACCCGCACAAAAGCAAGGGGCCCCACTCGACGGGCGCCCACGCGACGCAGTTCACGCTCGCCTGGTGCTCTGCATAGGGCGGGAACTGCTGCCAGCTGCCGTTCGCGTCCTGCCGCCAGACAATAACTTTCCCGTCGTAGCTGCAGCTCGCCAGCAAACCGGTGCCGGTCTTCACGCTGCCGAATTTCGGGTGGCTCCACGCGACCTGCCACACGGGCCCTTCGTGCCCGCTCAGCGTCGCGAGCTGTTTCTGCGTCTCGCCTTGCTCACTCACCTCGTAGAGCTTGATCAGCCGGTCCGACGCGCAGGTCGCGAGCCGCCGTCCGTAGTAATCCAGCACGGCATCGTGGATCACGGGCGCGTCTCCTATTTGTGCCATGTTAGGTGTCCACCCAACCCACAGGCGCGACGTGTATTTCGGCGATGCCGCAGGCATACCTTTGAAAAATTCGTAGAATGCAAACTAGTTTAAATATATGCTGCGTAAAGTCGCTGGAGATCGGGCTCCTCTGGCATCCGGTTGTCCCCTTAGAACTAAGTTTCGCTTCGAGGTGTCTCCTTGTCCGCCTAGTCCTTATAAACGCTTTTAATCGAAACACACAATGAATCTCACTGTTTCGCTTGTTCTTCCCTCTAGCACTTATTCCTATCGCCGTCTCGGTTCGTGCCCTACTACCAAATGCTCGAAGAGTATTTGGCGACTCTGCCGGAGCCCGTGATCACGCGGCTGTTCCAGTCGCCCGCCTCCTGCTTGGCTCTACTGCGGCTGCTGCCTCCTTTGGCCAAAGCTTTGGTGATGCGGCTGCTTTTCACGCGCGAGGCCACGCCCATGACGACTCTGGAGCAGTTCGTGAAAGAGCGCAAGGCGAGAGTCGAGTCCGTCCAAAAGCTGCGCAGTTTAAAGATCATCAAGGAGAAGTTCACGACAAATAGCGTGGAAATGAATAAAGTGTTCCAGCAGTCCATGCAAACGGCTCTCACCTGTGGCCCTGCGAACGAGGGCTTTGAAGAAAGCGGCGCCCGGTTGGACCCGTCGCAATTGGCCGCTTTACAGCAGCAGCGGTGGGAGACGATGCTCCATTTCATGGTCACGTCGGCCAGCGAAATGGCCGACCCCGTGGGCTCGGCGCTCGTGCCCCAGGCGATAAACAGCTCGTCGGCGCGACGCACTCAGAAGGGGCTCTCGCCTTCCATAATGGCGCTGCTCGTGAAGTCGGGGCTGCTCAGTCGGCAGCACAACATCACTTCGGACGGATTCCAGTTCCTGCTGCAGGACCAGCAGTCGCAGATCTGGACGCTGCTTTTGCACTACCTTAATAACGCCACAGAGCTCGACATGGACCCCGTGGATATACTGAGCTTTCTGTTCGCTTTAGGGATGCTCGAGATGGGCCGTGGATACTCGGTCGCGGGCTTGTCGCCGCAGCAGCAGCGCGTTCTATTCGAGCTTTCGGAACTGGGTATTGTCTACGTAGAGGGCTCTGTGTTCTATGCTGCAATCGAGCTAACGAACACCTCAAGAAACGCGGCTTTGGAAACGGCTTCTGAGTCTCCGGGCTTCATCATTGTTGAGACGAACTATCGGCTGTACGCGTACACGGACTCGCCCATGCAGATGAGCATTCTGAACCTATTCTGCAGCCTCAAGTTCCGGTTCGCGAATCTGGTCATCGGCAGGTTCACGCGGCACAGCGCGCGCCGCGCCATTGCGAATGGCATCCGCGCCGAGCAGATCATCGAGTACCTAACGAAGAACCAAAAGGGCGGCGGTACGCTGCCCCCCACCATTGTGGATCAAATCAAGCTGTGGCAGCTCGAGCTGGACCGGTTCCGGCAAGCGCCCGGATTCTTGTTCCGTGACTTCGCGTCGGTCGCTCAATACACACAGGCAGTGCAGTTCGCGCAGGACGTGGGTGCACTGCTCTGGAGCAGCGACCGCTCTCGGATGTTCTTTGTGGACGAGAAGAGCGGCAGAGCCGTATCCGAGTTTGTGAATAGGAATGTGTAAAATACGTGAACATGCAATAGTAACACTATTATGCGTATAAATAAACCTGACTAGGCATAGTGCAGCGCGTAATAAAAGGAGCCGACGATAATGACGAGGAAGATCGCGGCTATTATGCCGAGCTCGTTCAGACACCGCGCCGAGATCTTGGGATCTCGATTTTCAACGACAATGATTCCGCGGTACGACTCGAAAACCGTCCCGAACGACAATTTCGAGTCCGCAGAGTTTTCGCTCTCGTCATCGCCCTTCAGCATGTGCAAAGCAGTGAGGAACTGCGAGAACTTCGCCGGCATCCACGCGTCTGGGTTCACGAGGACGCTCGAGAATTTGTTCAGAGCCCTCTTGTAGTCTTTTTTCGCGTACAGCAGCATGCCCCGCCACCAGTGGCCAAGCGCCATGTTGCTGGATTCGAGCAGAGTGAGGTAGTGCTCCATCAGGATCTCGGAGACAAGGCCGTAGTGCAACCCGTACTCGAAAAGCTTGCTCAGGGCGTCGACCGACTCGTCGAGCGCCGCGAGGCCAAAATAGCGCACGGCGAGCTTGCGCCGGTCGACAAGTTCGGCTTTTTCGGCATCGACGATGAATTCCGGCAGGGGCCATTCGCTGAGCGCTCGCAGCGACGGAAACAGGTGGCCCCACCGCGCACCTACATACGAGTGCCGGACGTCGAAGATGTCGGCGAGATTGATGTTCGCCTGACTTACGCCCATCTCACTCGCGACGGCGTAAGCCAGCACGGCGCTCTCAATGTCTCCGCGCTCGTAAGAGAACGCGCCGAAATGCACGGGCGTCAGCGTGCTCTCGGCCATTTCGAATGCTCTCACGAGGTAATCGAGCTCGACATGCAAAGCGCGCGACATCTCGAGCGTGTCGTTTGTCGGGTTCTCGATCCCCGCGGCGATTTGCGCACAGACGCTGCTGTCGTACAGTCTCTGGAGAGAGCTGAGCTCCAGCATCGTGCGCGGCTCGCGGTACCTTGAGTCGTGCTCGGCAATCATCAGAATGCGCCGCGCCTTCTCAAGCTCTCCATGGGAGAGATGCATGTCGGAGAGCAGCATGCCGACGTTCGGATCCACAGTGTGGATCCGAACGTCGCCCCTTGGCACAACGGCTTCTTCGTAGTCTCTGAGCTGGTCCTCGGTTATGTTTCCGGAGAGCAGCATGTCGCACAACTTGACGCCGGGCAAGCACGACACGCAGCCATCGATGCCGTTGTACTTCACGGACTCGTTGATGCCTCTTTGGAACCACTCGCGCGCGCGGGTCGTGTTTTGGACCCGGCCTTCGCCCCACAGGTACCGCGCAGCCAGCATGGACGCGGCCTGCGGGAACACAATGCCCCTAAGCTGGTGGTTGTCGCGAGGAATGCTGCGAATCGCTAGCTCGGTGAGCCGTGCTATGGGGCCCCAGTCGAATCTGTCCGTCGAGTTCGCGCCGAGCTCATAGATTTTCGCGAGCCGCAGCATCGCGAACGGGTCGTGTTCTTCAGTCGCGCTGTAGAACAGGTGCTCAAAAGCTTCATCCAAGGTGTCGAATTTATCCTCGTACAGGTTGTCCTGCAGGTACTTCAGTGCAGAGCTGCGGTCGCCGCGGCTCAACACTTGCAGGTTCGCCGGCTTTTCGCGGATGCCGTAGTTGTGTTTACCGAACAGCCCTGTGTTGGTCTCGGCGCCGAAGGACCCCGAAAGCCGGTTCATTGGTCTCAGCTTCATTCCAAATGCATTAGGCGAGTCCGGCTTCGCCGTTGGATCGTACGGGTCTTTTGCGTCGAGAAGACCGAAATCAATCCAGTTCATGAAGGCCTCGGCCGCGTGAGCGTAGTATTCAATTGCCCACGTCATATCCTTTAAAACGCCCAGTCCATACCGGTGGCGGTGACCGAGCGCGAGCATGGCGTCGATGCTGCCTAACTCGGCCGCGCGCGAGTAGAACAGCACGGCCTTGGCTTCATTCGGCTTTTTCGTGAAGAAGTAGCCAGTGGATTCAAACACACCAACAAAGAACATGGCGTCGGCATCCGCGCCCTCCGTCGCAGCCTCGTAGAAGTACGCGTAGCTGCGCTCGAGATCTCGCGGAACGCCGCCGAGCGACCACAGATAAACCATTCCGAGGCGGTACTTGTCCGTAACGTTATCCAGATGCTCATTGGGCAGATACCGCTCGCGGATCCCTTGAGTCCTGCTATTGCCCCTGCTAACGGCGTCGCGGAAGCGCGACATGGCGTATCCTAAACTGAACCGATCCAGGCCAAATGGCGGAGAGAAGTCCGCCGGCTCTGGAACGTAGGCCATTAGATGATTAGTATCAATTTTAGGCGCCCCGTCCATATGTAGCCATTCCTCAAGCGTCTGCGCCAGCGCAAGATACGCGAAAGCTAGCCACCGAATGTGCATACGTACGTGTGTACCCAAAACCCCAACGGCAGTGAATTCGTCAAATGCTTACAGGATGGAAGGCAGCAGACGAGATTGATTGAAACTAATCTTTTGTAAAATTCGTAGCACTTTTCTCGGTTTCCTAGTGAGCGCCCTTAATTTACAGTTACCGTCAATTTTCGATTTCCTCCCTCATGTAATCGAGGTCGCGTCTTGGGAGAATGTCTGTTTTCTGCCCGTGTCGTGAGCCAGAAGAGACTTCAATCCCGAGTTTACTCGCGCGCCGCGAATGCTATTTCACACCAGACGAGCTCCTGTTCTGTGACGCGTGCCGCGCTGTGCGCTGCACGTTTTGCTCGCGCGCCGATCCCGTGGCCTGGTTCTGCACGCGGTGCCAAGCAGAGTTCACAAAATCACATTCGCACGCAGCGTCTAACACGTGCACACGCAACTGTGTGCGCTGCCCGCGGTGCTACAACGATTTGGTGGTGACCAGTGACGGCAAGCACTGGATGGCCGACTGCCAGCAGTGCGAGTACAATTTCGTACTCGAAAAGAAGGACCGGAGCCTCGCAACTGAGTGTAGAAGTCTGCGGCATGCTCAATTTGACTCTATTGAGAGCTGGGTGACGAAGAGTGGTGACAAGAGCTCACAAACTGAACAAGTGCCCCTCAGTGTCCCATTGCGAGCGAAATTCTCGAGAAAATGTTGCCAGTGCGCAGCCATGTTGGCAGAGCCGAAAAATGAGACCGGTTTCACGGTGAAGCGGCTCGCGCGCGCAGTGATCCCGCAGCTTGAAGTTCGTGCTAACCATCTCGTGCTGCGTAACTTCGCACCGCAGGATATGATTGTCAGACTAGGGCCTCACGACAGTGCAGTAGGACTCACGCACGAAGAAATCAGGGTCCCAAAATTCGCAGGACCCGGCTTTCGAGCTCCGCTCTTTCTTGTCGAGCGCGAAACGGACGCTTCGCGGCATGCGTACATGTCTCACAAGGGCAAAGACAAGAGCGGCCCAGGCTGGGCCTGTGTTGAGCTGGAAGTCCCCGAGAATCTCGAGAACATCATTTTGTATGCATCCATTCGGTTCGATGGCGATACGGTGAAGCCCATAGGCACATGGTACAGCGTCGATATCGCAAAATAAATATCTAAGTACCTCTGTTAGCGTTCTATCTTCATTGACTTCTCTGCACTGTATTCCTCTGCTATTGTGCGTCCGGTCGCCTCAATCTGCATCGATATGGCGACTCAGCATTAGAACCTTCCTGAAGGGTTAGGGCCCTCTTTACCAGATTAGGATGGCAAAAGTCGAGCTTCATATTTACGATCTTAGCAAAGGCGTGGCGCGTCTGTATGGGCCAATGCTTGGCCTGAATATTGAAGGCGTATGGCACACGGGAATATCCGTCTACGGCAAAGAGATCTACTTCGGTCAAGGAATCCAGATTTTGGAGGCGGGCAAAACGCATCTCGGGCCACCCGAACGCGTTTATGACCTAGGAACCACGGAGCTTCCTTGGGACCTAATCGAGGAGTACGTTCAAAACGACTTACAGGAGGAATGGAACGCGGAAAGCTACCATTTACTCGAACATAACTGCAACCACTTTTCGGAAGAGCTCGCGCAGTTTCTCACGGGTCGCTCAATACCCGACTATATCAAAGAGCTCGCACCACAGGTCGCTGCGACGCCGTTCGGACAAATGCTCTCTGGGCAATTAGGTCCCACGGGCGGGTCAAACTTTGTACCTTAGTTCGTTGTACCTAGTTCGTTGTACCTAGTTCGTTTATTAAGCTCCTTTTACGTCGATATATACATGATTAGTAGAGAAGGCGGGTCAGAATGCGATGCGGAGTATGCTCGAGTTCCTCGTTCAAGCGGACCAACTCGTTTCCGTTCACTCTAATGAGATCGGCGATGAGGTATGCGACGTCACCCTCCGAATCAGAGTACTGTTTCACGATGTTGTAGCTGCTCAAGATCTCGTTCACAGTGCGCAGCACACCCGGGACGTTGCGGTGCACGTACAGAACACGCACGTTCCCTTCCTCGTCATCAGCAGACGTGCGCAGATCGACCTCAGGGAAGTTCACGGAGCCCATGGAGCTGCCCTCCTTCAGGTACTTCGTCAAAGCCTGCGAGACCTCAACGCCAATGGCCGTCTGCGCCTCGCTAGTAGAGCCACCAATGTGGGGAGTCAACACAATGTTCGACAGCTGCACGAGCTCGGACGTCCACTCATTCAACGCGTCGCTGAACTTGTTCGCGCCGTTGCCGGCCGGCTCGTTCGGGTAGACGTCGAGGGCCGCGCCGGCGATCTTGCCGCTCTTCTTCGCCTCGATGAGCGCGGGGATGTCGATAACCGTTCCTCTGGACGCGTTGATGATGTAGCTGCCTTGCTTCATCTTTGCGAACTGGTCGTGCGAGATCATGTTCCGCGTCTCCGGAAGAGCCGGCACGTGGCAGGTGACAAAGTCGCTGCGCTCGAGAAGCTCGTCCAGAGTCTCTACCTGAACAGCCGTGCCCATGGCCATGATGTTGAGCACGTCGTAGTACAAAATCTGCATGCCCATGGCCTCGGCGAGAACACTCAATTGCGAGCCGATGTGGCCATAGCCAACAATGCCCAGCGTTTTACCGCGGATCTCCCAGCAGCCCGCGCTGACCTTGTTCCACGTGTTTGAGTGGAGCTCAATCGAACGGTCGCCGAGCTGGCGCGCGAGCGTGATAATGTAGCCGATGACGAGCTCGGCAACACTGCGCGAGTTCGAGAACGGCGAATTGAACACGCAGATCCCGCGGCTCGCGGCGTACTCCAGATCCACCTGGTTCGTGCCGATGCAGAAGCAGCCGATCGCGAGCAGGTGCTGGGCGTGCTGCAGCACTTTTTTCGTCAGCTGTGTCTTCGAGCGGATTCCAATCACGGTGACGTTCTTGATTTTTTCGATGAGCTCTTCCTCGGGCAGCGAGCTCTTGAGGAACTCGACCTGGAACCCGTGCTGGCCGAGAATCTCAATGGCCCGCTTGTTCACGTTCTCCAAAAGAAGAATTTTGATGTCGCCGCTCTGGAAAGGCTTGAGCTCGCGGGTGCGCGCAGCGTTACTCCTTCGGCGGTGGTGCTCCGCGACTGGAGAGGAGCTGTTCGGGCTCGTTACATTAAGCTCGGCCACAGAGGTGCGGACCTTGTTGATATTGACGGGTGCAGTCATCGAACAAGATTACTACCAAAAAGATAAAAGGGAAAAGTGAAAAAATTCAGTCAGATTAAGTGCTGGATCACTGTTAGTCGCGCAGTATAGAATGAATCATTTGCACGTGGCGCAACTGCACGTGACCCCTCCTCGAGGCCCGAGAATGACTCGGTGATCGAAGCTGACTCGGTAAAATTTGCACTCCCCTTAACATTATCGTGTACCCAAGCCGTATGATGGTGGTCACCGTAACACGTTCCCTATGGAATGCAAACTGGCTAGCCGAGTTCAACTACTGAGACTATGGCTGCTCAGCTGAGACACAGAGCCTTTGGTAATCTACGTATTCTGGAATTTGCGAGGCATATGCCGCGCGTTACTCATAAGGCACCCTTTGTCGCGTGCATTCATAAAATACAGTCTATATTACGAATTCTGCTTTTGAATTTTTGGCAAAAAAGAGTGCTTAGCGCGTAGACCCTAACCATGCCACCCCTAACCATGTCACAGGCAATAAGTGTCTTCTCCAGACGAGTTAAGGGAGATAGTAACTCCACAGTCCCGGCCAAAATTCGCTGAACCTTGCGGACTAAAAAGAAGCAGATACTTTCCTTAGTGGTGGCATTTAGGAGTTTCGCGTCAACGCCAATCAGAGCTGGCATTTATATTTCATTCTTCTGGAGAACTTTGTGGCATTCTACTTAATTTCCGATGGGACTCTGCGGATCGCCACCGAAGCCAGTAGTGCGCAAGATCGTGATCCTGGGCGACGGTGCCTGCGGTAAGACGAGTTTGCTCGACCGCTTCACGCGTGGCTACTTCCGACAAGTGTATGAGCCGACCGTGTTTGAAAACTACGTGCACGACATTTTCATCGACGGGCGACCGATGCAGCTCAGTTTATGGGATACTGCCGGTCAGGAAGAATTCGATAGGCTGCGAAGTCTCTCGTATTCGGATACCCACTGCATCATGCTGTGTTTCTCGATAGACTCGAGGGATTCGCTTGAGAACGCGCAGACAAAATGGAAGCAGGAAATCGTCGATAACTGCGATGGCATAAAGCTCGTGCTAGTGGCGCTGAAGTGCGATCTACGCGCGCAGCGCGACGATGACGACATGCAACAGAACGATCTCATCTCGTACAACGAAGGAGTCGCCGTCGCGAAGCAGGTAGGCGCGTTGAGGTACCTTGAGTGCTCGGCCAAAGAAGACCGCGGCGTCCGTGAGGCGTTCACAGAAGCAGCACGAGTCGCACTAACCGCGCCGAACCAAGGAGATGAAGAGACAGAATCGTCGTGTAACATAGTGTAATTCAAGCCATTCTTTTGATACCCGTAATAATAACTACCTCTGCCAATCTAGTTTGTGGATCTAGTTTGCCGACCGCTTGTTTATGAACCTCAGTTTGTCAACCTCTAGTTTGTCAACCTCCAGTCAACTTCAGTAACGCAGCGACTCTGGGGTCTCACTTGCTATTGCACCACCACCCGCAATTCAGGGGCTAGGGTGCCGTGGCGGCGAGGACGTATAAATAGCCTCGCGCGATCGGATTCCGCCACAATTGAACCTGCTTCAAAATGGTTTTCGAGACAAACGCAATAATCCACCACAGCTACTCGTCCCCTGTGGAACTCAAGAAGCAAGAGATCCCTGTAGACCCGAAGACCGGCGATTTGGACCCGGACGCCGTCGTCATCAAGACGGCGTACGCGGCCCTGAATCCCGTGGACATCAAAATCCACTCGCTCATGTTCTTCAACAAGGAGACGCACACCGTCAAGGACTTCTCTGGCACGGTTGTGGCCGCGGGCAAGAACGCGGCCGCCAAGTACGAGGCCGGTGCGAAAGTGTGGGGCTCGATTTTCCGGCCGGGCGCGACGAGCTTTGTCGGCACGCTCACGCTCGCGGACATCAAAAAGGACGTCATTGCCGCCGTCCCGCCGAGTCTCACCTTGGAGCAGGCCGGCGCGATCGGCGTGACCTACGGCACGGCGTACCAGCTGCTGCAATTGGCCGAGTCGTACGGCCAGAAGCTCGGCCCGGAGTCGAAAGTGCTTATTCTCGGCGCCGGCACGACCGTCGGCACGTTCGCATTGCAGCTCGCGAAGAAGCTCTGGAATATCGGCACGGTTGCCGTGACGTGCTCGCCGCGCAGCGCCGACGGTTTGAAGTCCCTTGGCGCCGACGTGTTGCTGGACTACACTAAGGGCGACCTGCCCTCGCAGTTCAAGCAGTACGCTGCGGCGAATGGCAAGTTCGATGCAGTCTTGGACACGGTCGGCGGCTACGACGCAATCTCCGTCTACCCGGAAATCCTGAAGCCGGCGAGCGAGAAGTCGGCCTACGTCACGGTCATGGGCGACGCAGGCCCGAAGGAGACATACGCGAAGACCGTGTCCGGTGCACTGCTGTCGTTGCCGCGTGTGTTCTTCCGCGTGTTTTTCGGCAAGTACTTCGGGATCAATTACAAGATCTTCTTGCTATCGCACGACGACGACGAGTGGGTGCGCAGAGCGCCCGAGTTCTTCAGCCTCCCAGGCATCGTCATTCCTATCGACAGCGTCTATCCGATCGCCGATATAAAGGAGGCCTGGGCGAAGACGGACTCGTCGAAGGCCAAGGGCAAAGTTGTGCTCGAGTTCTCTTAGTGATTTATTAGGCATGTTCTTTCTATGCTCATATTTTATTAGGCATATTCTTTCTATGAAGTTTAAATGTACATCCGGTCATTGCACCACCCCCAATCGGGACCACGACGGGTTACCCCTAAAGGACGCTGCACCCAAGACCGGAAGCTGTTGCCGTTTGATCTCCGATAAGGCCTGCAAATTACATCAGTCCTGGGGGCAATCCGCTCGGGAGCCCCTCAAAGTAATGCTTTTACTCGCCTTTCGTGATAATTGCGTTGTGTCGAACATGGCCCGCCTGGGCAGGGCATTTATACTGAAAAATTCGGTTCACGCGATACTGCTAAGCCCGTAGTCGGCCTCAGCCAAACCGCCGGCCATGTATGCGTGCTAACTTTCTTTAAAAGACTTAGGTATGCTCAATCACCTTTGTGATGGCGTTTTGCATGAGATTGGCTTGCCGAGCCATCGCGCAGTTCATGCCCGCGCGATTGGGCCATACTCGCGGAAAGATGTCTCTCGATGGCATACGGAAATGATATTTACGTGCGGGATGCAAATTAGAGTAAAAACACGGCCGGCGCGCGTCTACTATGTATTAGTCCAAACGCGAACAACTACATTCACGCCATCCTAAGTCCTGAAGGTGAGAATATCATTCTTGTACTTGTAAATTTTCTCGTCCTCCGCAAGCTTCCCCGCGGTTCCTTCAATCCACATCACAGGAATGTCGCCCATGATCTGGTTGCACACATGTTTGACGGTCGTGCCCTCACGCACAAGCATGCAATCCGGGAACACCGTCTTACCGCCGAAGTTGTGGATATTCTTCACTGTGAAGACAGGCACGAGATCCAGCATCTCGACTGCGGCAGTGAGAACCTCGCCGACGCCGGTAGAGCCAAACCGGTAGAGGACAAGGTCCTTAATAGTCTCGACTCTTTCCCGCAGGTTTTCGGGCAACTCCTTGAGTTCGGGGAACCCGTCCTCTTTTGTGTCGACAAACTCGCTACCTGGCTCGTAGTAGATGTACTTCTGCTTGGCCAGCTTGCGCAAAAAGGTTTCTGAGAGAGCTGAGCACAGCACATGAGGAGACTCTGCATGCTTGCGAGCAATGCGGCCTACGTTATTATCCGAGTCCCCAATGTCGCACTTGTTCAGGGCCAGCACGGTCGGAAACTTCTCGAGAACAAAGACCTTGACAACGGTGTCGATTTCGTCCTGCGTCCAATGCTCGAGCTTGTCGCTGACGTGGAACTCGCGCTGGGCCCTGTTCAAAGCGCGCTGCACTAGCGGCCGCGTGGCGCCGTACCCGCTGAACTGGTTCGCCAGCGTCTCTGCTGGGTGGTCTTTCGTGCCTACGTGTCTCCGCACTATTGACCCCCATTTCTGCATGAGATTGCCTTTGACCCACCTGAAAACTTCGTCCTGGAGCCAGTCGACATCCGCGAGCGGATCGTATCCTTTCGCCGGCTTCCCCTCGGCATCAGTGGTCCCGCTCGCATCCACGACGTGGATCAGGCAGTCCGCGTGCCGCAATGAGTCCAAAAATCTGT
The DNA here is from genome assembly GCA_030584945.1 of Starmerella roubikii. NCBI lineage: Eukaryota > Fungi > Ascomycota > Dipodascomycetes > Dipodascales > Trichomonascaceae > Starmerella > Starmerella roubikii. The sequence continues at coordinate 65,288 of JAJMCC010000020.1, read as the reverse complement.
TGCCCAGTCCACGCCCTTCGTGGGCTCCGGGCACGATCCCAGCAACGTCAATTAAGTCTATAGGTACGTGCCGCCTGCCGTCTTTACACCAGCCATAGTTTGGCTTACACAATGCCTGCTTCTGTATGCCCTTACGGCCGCACGCACACTCGATGGCCACATAGCCGGTCGCTCTATTAGGATCAATCGTGGTAAACGGAAACGCGCCGACTTTCGCATCAGCGTCAGTCAGCGCGTTGAGCGTGGTCGATTTCCCGCTACTTGGTTTGCCGACTAACCCGATTAAAGTCTCTCGCATGAAATTTGTTTTTTGAACCCTCGGCAACCCAGACTCATACCACAAACTGGGGAACGATAGAGTCTACATAACTATCATTATTTAGAAAGAAGGACCTATTGAAGGAGATTTGAAGTGCAGAACTTCGTTCCCGTTTTTTTTGTCTGTGCATGGGTCCGGATTAACTCATATTTTGACTGAGGGCCAACGCGTATCACGAAACAAAGGTCTCCTGTTCTTCAGTTCTCGCTAAGGCGACGTCTAAGTCCCGTATCGGGATGTTTTCTTTCGCCAGAGGCAGCACGAGCCCACTGTATAGACTACGACCGGGTTGGGGTCGACCAAGTGAATACGACCAGCGTGCCTGTTTACTCTTAGTGCTTGATAAAAATTATCGGTTTTGTAAATCAACTGGTGTTAAAGAGCGGTAATTGATCCAACCATCGTCTTTGTTTCAGAGCCGGCCGCCTTTGGTCAGGGATGCTGCAGCCACTTAGTATACGAGAAATTCAAGTCCCCTATCCCTGTCGCCGTGAAAGGATGAAGGCATTATAAGCGGCCAGATAAGATGTCGAGACCAAACAAACTGTCCAAGCCGATGCTCACTCGGCCTTTCATTTATTTCAGCGAGGCCGTACTCACGCCCAACAAACACCTCGCTATAATCGCAAATGCGGCCCGTCGATTAGGGGCTAAGCCGCGCTTCGATCTCCCTACACTGTGGACGGAAGTCGCGCTCTCCGTGCAGTCCCAAGCGACTCTGTACAGATCTGAGGGCTACAAGGGCGAAAAATTCCACAATTGGCTCCACTCTTGTGTGGACACAGTGGCTGCAAACTACGAGTTCCCGACCCAGTCCTACGCGGAGCTGTTTCGCCATGACTTGTTGGCGAAGCTGTACAGACCAGAGAGCTACTACGTTCCCAAAGACGTGCAGCATCTGATTGCCGACCTGAAGGCCAACAAAATCAATTGGGGCGTCATTGCGAACGACTCACACCGGTACCTGAGCGTGCTGCATCACCTGGGACTGCAGCCTTCGGGGCCCATCATCCAAGCCGATGGCGCAAACTCCTTCAAGCCAATGCCTTCCATTTGGCAACGGGCCGTCAATAAAGCGCCGAAGGCCAATATTCATAATCTGTGGTTTATTGGGTCGCAAGCGTCGCCGTGTGACAACATGACGGTAAATCCGCAGATGGTATGTGCGCTTGTTGCGGGCAACCTCGTCGAGGCCGACCGCATCTCACACCATTTCCGCGTTAGTTGTGTTGACGACTTGAGGCCGTTCTGGATGCACAAGGCGGTTCTGCCGCTCGATCTGCAGGAGTGTGTGCCGCAAAAGATAGAAGAGGATCCGTCGTTCACGCAGTATAAGCCAAAGCTGCCGCCAAGAAGTGTGCAGGAATTGAGCCTTAGTGAACTCAAAATCAGATAATTATTTATTACGGCTAACTATATAGTCAATAGCAATGCGTGTTTTCTCTTCAATGGGCGTTGAACCTTGGGAATGATTCTATCTTCTCGGTATGCTTCAACAAGGTTTACACTATTACTGCATTACCGCTTTTGACCCACTTATTATTAGTAAGCACCATCACGATGAAGCTCGATTGCCGATTGTTTGTATGTTTTACTAGGCAGTTTTCGTTCCCATTCCCATATACGGAACTGGCAGCTACTACATAAGTTTCGACACACGCACTTCTTTGCAGAGCTTTGGTTAGGTGGCCACAAATGCTCACTTCGGTCGATGTTGAGTGATGAACCTTATGTGGTCCCGCGAACCAACTCTAAATGATGAACCTTAAGTGCAGTTAAGGTATATAATCGCAGGCCCCGGCCGAACTCCTTCTCTTCTTTACACCACACTCTAACACCGACATTCAACAATGAACAGATACTTGCTACCCACAGCAGCGATAGTCATCGGAGGCAGTGTCCTGTATGTGCAATATAGGCATGGACACTGGGAACCCGTGTTCAAAAAACGGCCTTCAAAGGATGACGACCACGAACAACCGCCTTCGCCGAAGGGCGATGACCACGAACAACCGCCTTCACCGAAGGGCGATGACCACGAACTAGCGCGCGCCGCTGATAGCTCATCTGCGCAAGATGTGCACCAATTTATCTCTGAATCGTTGCCTGAGAATAATTGGGCGCACCGCTCTTGGAAGACTATCAGTACCCCTAGTATGGAGAACGCACCGAGCGCAGGCCTCGCAGGCGGCGCGATGTGCCTTTTCGTCATCTCATTATCCGGCCTTCTTGTGTTTCTGTGGGTCAAGACTACACGCACGAAGCGCGCCGAGCTTGACATCCACGAAGCCAGACTGGCCGACCGCGAAGCCCAGCTAAACGATCACGAGGCTAAACTGGCAGGGCTGAAAGCCCAGCTAAACGATCGCCAGGCTGAGCAGGACAGCCGCGACGACCAGCTAAACGATCACCAGGCTGAACTGGCTGAGGTCGAACGTAAGCTGGTTGTCCGCGAAACTCAGCTGGATGAATTCGACGACCAGCAAAACGATCGTCAGACTGAGCAGGGCAACCGCGAAGCTCAGCTAAAAGATCGCCAGGCAGAACTGAGTGAGCTCGAACGTGAGCTGGCTGGTCGCCAACTCGAGCAAGTCCGCCGCGAGGCCGAGCGCCGCCAAGCTGAGCAAGACCGTCAAGCCGAGCAGAACAGCCGCGAAGCTGAGCAGAATGCCCGCCCTGCCAAACGGAAGACTCGCCCAGAAATCGATGATGCCACAAGGTTGGCCATCAAAGCAAGGAACAAGGCGCTCAAAAAGGAAAAGAAGGCCCTTCGCATAGCAGGCATACCGCCCGCCGGCCCACACATCGACCCAAGCGAACAGAGAGCGCGCGAGGAACGCAACGAAGCCAGAAGGTTGGCGCACAAAGTCAGAACTAAGGCCCGCCACGATAAAAGAAAGGCGCGTCTAATGGAACTGAAGTACATTCGCTGAGCTTTACAAGATACCCGTCAAGTCAAACAGTGGGCCAATCAGGCGACCACGAACGCATGAGCTTAGTGAAAAGACATGGGATGTCCAGACATTCCAGCACTCGATTCACTTAAGGTCACGCACCAGACTGATAGCGCGGGGCCTTGCAAGTTGAGGCACACGGACCCGGGTCGAAAATCTAGAGGCTGGCTCTTCATGGCAAGAAATGCGGACGTCGACTCGCGACTAACAACCCTCCAGAAGGAGAAGGCTTGAAAGCCTAATAATTAGTGCAGGTTCGAGCTCACAGAGGCAACGGAACAACTTCTCTGTGGCTGGACAGCATCATTACTGTAGAACAATTGACTCCTCGGACGTCTTAGACGGGCCATCGAAGGTGATTTCGAAGGGGGTCCAGTAATGATGCACTGCATTTCCAAGTAAGCTCCGCGCTGCTTGGGTGCCTATCTTTTATTCGTTACAAGTACACATTCATCCGTAGTTTTCCAATCATCCGGGCGCTAAATTAGAGTCTACAGAATGCGCGTCCGAAAAGCGTCTAACAAGTGTAAGTCCGAAGAGCATCGATAAGACACAGAGGCAACAAGACTACGCCTCTATGCTGAACCTCCGTTAGATTATGTGCATAAACATTCTGAATGTTCAGCTAGACTTTGCGGGCTCTCTAGCTACGAGCTCAGACATGGTGGTGCTAACAATATGTAGTGTCCGTCCATTCTAAAGCCCAAGCTCGGCTCTTGCAACCTTCCCATGTTGTAATCGCGGCATAGACCGACCTTCGAACAAGGATCTTGCCTTTTACTAGAACCTTCCGGGCCGATCAGAACGTGCTTGCGGTTCGTATTTTTTGGAATATGCCTTCTGGGCTCTTATTGTCAGCCGCGGGGCCGCTGCTGGCGCTAAGAGCCCTTCTGGCTCGCGAGAAAATGACTTTGGAGATCGAGCTTTTGTTAAACTAATTATTGCAGTATGTACGAACCGGATTGAGGGATGTCGGATCCAAAAATTCGAAGGATAAACTGATTCCGCCGGTAAATAGTTTTTTCCCCTAGCCACTCGAAATAAATTTCAGAATGGGCCGCGAGTTGAAACACCATGAAAAGCGGCTCTTAAAAAAGGTCGATTTCCTCGACTGGAAACAGGATCAGGGCCATAGAGCTGCGCAAGTTATGCGGATGTACCACATCCAGAATCGCAATGATTACGAGAAGTACAACCGGATGTGCGGCGCGATCCGCCAGCTCGCGCACAAGATGGCCCAATTGCCCGCAGAGGATCCTGTGAGGCTGAAGCACGAAGACATGCTCATGGAAAAACTTGATAATATGGGCGTTTTCGGCCTGAAAAATGCCAAAGTGTCCGACCTCGAAAAACTGTCGGTGGCCGCCTTCGCGAGACGACGGCTGCCCGTGGTGATGGCAAGACTGCAGATGGCTCCGACTGTTGGGGACGCCGCAAAATTCGTCGAGCAGGGACACGTGCGTGTGGGCCCCGAGGTCGTCACGGACCCGTCGATATTAATCACGAGGCATATGGAGGACTTCCTGACCTGGGTCGACGGCTCGAAGATCAAGCGGAAGATCCAGGAGTACCGCGGGACCGTCGACGATTTCGACGAGTGAGGACTTATTTATTTATTTGCTTTACGTATATTATGCACTCTACGCCGGTTTAGCTCTGGTTTTCGCTCAGTCCTCGAGATCCGCGGGCTTGACGAGGCCGCCAATGAGGCGGTCGCGCTCGAGCTGCTTCAGCTGCTGCTCCTCGATCTTCAAGCGGCGCTCCTCATCGTACAGCCAGGCGTCGTCGCCGCCGAATTCCTTGATCTGCACGAGGAAGTCGCGGACGTGCGAGACGAACTGCTTGCGGTCGCCGTAGGACGCAAACAGATTCTCGACGAACTGGGCGATCTGCTGGTCCTGCAGGTGCGGGAACGCGTTCTTCAGCGACTGTGCTAGGTACTGCCGGAGGTAGGCGGAGTTGCTGGTTCCAGCCGGCACGCCGTCCGCCTCCGTGTACAAGGGCACCGTCAGCTTGTTGAGGTCCACAATCGACACGAACGTCGCGAGGATATCCGTCTGCAGCGCGAACCCGGAGCGGTGGTCCGGGTCTGTGAGCACGCTGAACGTGTCGCCGAGAATGAGCTTGGTGAACTGCTGGAAGAACTGGTCGACGATCGTTTGGTCGGGCAAGCTCGACGCATTGCGCACGATCTCGAGAGTGATGCGCAGCCCGACATCCTCGACGTCGCGATTGTCGTGCTGCGCCGCCCACAAACACGCCTGCACGGTCTGCGCGAAAATTACGGGCGGCAGCTGCAGCAGCACGGCGAAGCAGTGCTTGTTGATCGTGCGCAGCAGCTTGAAGAACTCGACGCGGAACTCGGGGAACTCCGTGAGGTCGCCCGTCAGCATTTCGAGGGTGCACTCGAACACGTTCTCCAACACGCCGAGCACCATTTCCGGCGCCGATGCGGCGATCTTCGACACAATCACTTGGACACACGACAGCACCTCGTACTCGCGGAAGCTCGGCGGCAGGCTGCGGTAGTCCTCCAAGATCGTCGCGAGCAGACTCGGCGCCATCTCCGTCGCCGTCGCGCCGTCTGCGTTCTGCAGATACGTCTCAAACAGGCGCAGGATCTCGCGCTTCACGCTGCGCAGCAGCCTCGAGCCGTGGGTCAGCACGTACTGGTTGTTCGCCTGCGCGTCGGCAACAATGCGCGCGCTCACGAGCTTGTACACGGTGATGAGCTCCTCGTAGATGGCCACGATCTGGTAGGAGAACGCCGCGCCGAGCATCGACGCGACGGCCGTGTTCGTTTTGATGACGTTCACAAAAATCTTGACGTTGTTGCCGTCGGCGAGCTGGTTCGGGTCGCTCACGAACGTGCTCACCATGCCGTGCCACGCGTGGTTCGGCAGCGACATCAGCGCCTTCAGCTGCTGCTCGAGGCTCGGCATCGAGACCTGCGCCGTGAGGATCTTGCCGCAGGCCTCGTAGAACACCTGGACCTGGTGGGGCGCGAGGTCACAGGTGTGCTGCGAGATCTCGAGAATAATCGTGTCGATGAACGGCCGCGGCTCGTCCGGCTTCAGCTCGATGAAGTGCGACTTGCACTTGTCGGCGATCTTGATGAACGTGTCGCAGGCCATGTCCTGGACGCCCTCGTGCGTCTCGTGCATGAACTCGAACAGCTTGTAGATGACGGTGCGCAGAAACTTCCAGTGCGCGCGCAGGTACCGCGGGTACTGGCCGATGATGTACATGATGTTCGACGCAATCACCGCCTTGTTGTCCTTGCCGCGCTTGCGGTCCGTGAAGCTCAGCAAATCCGTCAACACTTGGCTCAAGAAGTACTTCTCGAGCTGGAAGTCCATCGCGCCCGAAATCGACCCGACCGCCCAACAAAGCACGTTCATGTTATGCCACGACCACTCGGAGTCGTCGAGCTGGCGGTCGAGCTTCTCGAGCATGATTTCGCGCGTGTTCCCGACATCCAAGTGCGTCAAGTAAACGAGGATGTCGCGCAGGGACTTGTACAGCGTGATCGTGTCCGACTCTTTGTAAACAACGCGCACAATCTCGCCGTCCTCGTTCTCGGAAATTAGCACCTCCTCGGGCCGCACCATGTGCTCAATGACCGTCTTCCGCAGCGCGGCCAGAATCTTCGAGTACCGGCCGGCTCGGAGACCGCGCGAGGCGATGAACTCCTCGGCGCCCCCGCCAACAGTGCCTGCACTGCCCGTGGCGCCCGAGCCGAAACTCGCTTTATAATACTCGCGCGTCTCCACGTCCTCTTCCCGCACAATCGCCGCCTTCACGTCGTGGAACAAGTCGAGCACGAGCTGGCTCCAGTAGTCGAGACAGCCCTTGAACAGCTCGCGCTCGTCGATCTGCGAGATCGCTATCAAGTACTCGTGGGCCAGCATTAGCACTTCCTCCTGCCCCGGTGCCTCCAAAAGCGCCAAGTGGTGCTTCAGAAAGGCCACGAGGTACTGGGACAGCGTCGCAATGAACAGCTGTGTCGACGTGTTCGCGTCAGGATACGCGCTCTTGAAATCCGTCGTCGTTGGCGCGATCTGCACGAGCACCTGCAGCGACGCCGAGAACGCGGTCACGAGGATCTGGCTGTACGTGGCCGGCGCCGGCAGCGCCGCGACCTCGGTGAGGCACTGCAGAGTCGCGTTGCGGCTCTCGATCGGCGTCAGAAACTTCGACACAAGCAGCTCCAAAAAGTCCGTTTCGAAAATGAACTCGAAGGGCATCCAGCTGATGAACCGCTGCAGAGTCTGCAGCGTCGCCTCGATGAGCGACGGCCGCGTCGCGAGCTGCAGCACCTCCAAGCACAGCCGGAAGATCTCGCTGAACTCCGTGCTCAGCTGCGACTTGAGCGCCGCCGCCTTCGCCTTCGTCATGCTCGCGTCGCCGTAGTCGAATACCTCCTCGCTGAGCAGCCGCAGAATGACCATGTTGTTTTCGCACACCTCGATGCTCGAGCGCGAGCTCATCATGAGTTCCGGGATGAACTGCGGCCATTGGTGGGGCCACTCCATCTTCAAAATTTGCACGAGCGTGAGGTCCGCCTTGTTCAACAGCGACTTCGTCGTGCCCGTTTCCTGCGGCTGCGCAGACCACTCGAGGCACATCGAGACGGCGAAATTGCGGATGCCGACGCGCTGGTCCTGGGGCAACAGCTTCCAACGCGAGTTCACCAGCTTCTCCAGCACATTCAGCGCCAGAAACTTCGACTGCGGGTTCCGGCTCGCCTGCAACACGGGTGCCACGCGCAGCCACGCCTCCGGATCCGCCTGGAACCGCTCGAGCACGATCTCCGCTTGTTTACGCTCATCCGGTGCCGAGCCCGTACCGTAGAACGCGTCGACAATGCGGTCAAAAACCGCCACGTCAAGCTCCTTACTGTTGTCCAGGATCTGGTCCATATGTGGTGTCTTTGCTGTCCCAACCCAGCTGTCAAAAAAAGATGTAGTCTGTCAACAGCACGCGCGCGTGAGCGGGTAGGACATGTGATCTTATTTCTTGGTGTCGCATTCGCCATTCGCAGCGGGGCCACTTATCAGACTTCGCGTCATGAAAACGTCGAACGTTTGTACCCTGTACAATCTAAGGATAGGCTAGAATAAACTAGGATAGGCTATGCATATTTAATGAGTGCGCATTCGTGGTCGGGGTCGTCGCGAGTAGTGGCGGAACCCAGCTGCCACCGGTTTTTTTGAACGTTAATCCACTTGCTTCCGAACAACACGTAATCTTGCCGAATACAAACTGCAGACGTCTCGAACTTGCCTGCTCGGTTAAGGGTCCGGCTTCTCCAAATGGGCGATCAGGCCCGCGTGTCGCCGCGCGACGCGAGCCGCAAGTTCAGTGGCGACGCCGTACGTGCAGAGCGAGCGAGAAAGGCCCACGAACGACAGGCCCAGCAGCGTGCCGCTAAGGCCGAGGAGCGGCGAGACGACATGGACGCGACGCGGAAATACGAGCGCGCCCAAATCCGGGATCACCTCGATTTCGAAGAGTTCGACATGGATTCGCTCATAGAAGAGTCGGAGAGACTAAATTTATAAATTTCGGGGGCGAAAGAAAAAATGAACAGTGTCGCCTCCCCCGATCATCTTGAAATACTTCCGAAATACGAGAATTGGATGCATTCTACCCCACAGCCCCGGCACCCCAGGGTCCAGTACCATCTCCCACCTAACCCCACATATTCGTTCTTTAAAATGGCCTTTCGTGCCCCCTCGCGTATCTAAAGTTAAGAAAGGCCAAAAGAAAATCTACCAACATGTCTGATTTCGTCGATAGAATCGCCGAGGAGTTCCATGTGTCTGACGAGTACCTAGCGAAACTTATCCCCTTCTTCAAGGAAGAGGCCCAGAAGGGCTTGGCCAAGGATGATATCCGGAACTTACCAATGATCCCGTCGTACGTGACGAAGATGCCGAACGGCACCGAGACGGGCCTGTATTTGGCCGTGGATCTGGGCGGATCCAACTTCCGCGTGTGCTCAGTGCTGCTGCGCGGTGACAGAACCCACGAAATCAAGCAGATGAAGTGGAAAGTCCCGCACGAAATCATGACGGGCAACAGCGTGTCCTTCTGGAACTTCGTCGCCGATCACATCGTGATGTTTTTGTCCAAGGTGCACCCGGAACGCTCGGCGGATGCTGGCCCGATCCACTTGGGTTTCTGCTTCAGCTTCCCCGTCGTGCAGACCTCGCTGAACCGCGGCACCCTGCTGCGCTGGTCCAAGGGATTCGACGTCAAAGATGCCGTGGGCACGGACGTGTGCATCGAGCTGCAGAAGGCGCTCGATAGCCGCAACATCTCGGTCAATGTGGCAGCACTTGTGAACGACACGGTCGGGTGTCTGCTGTCGCGCTCGTACGAGACGGGCTCATCAGCGGAGACGGTCATTGGTGTGATTCTCGGCACGGGCACGAACGCCGCGTACACGGAGAAGCTCGAGAATATTAAAAAATTGACCAACCGCGCCAACATCAACGCCGCGGACATGGTGATCAACACCGAGTGGGGTTCCTTTGACAACGACCTCAAGCTGCTGCACACGACGGAGATCGACCGTGAGCTCGACTTGGACACGCCGAACCCGACGTTCCATCTTTTCGAGAAGCGCGTTAGCGGGATGTTTTTGGGCGAGATCGCGAGACGGATCCTTGTGCGCAGCTACCGCAAGGGAGAGATCTTCGACACAGAGCGGTGCCAGATCGCCGAAAACGCCGTGTTCTTCACGCCGTGGAGTGTCGACAGCAGCTTCCTCAGCTTGATCGCCGCCGACAAGTCAGACAACCACTCCGTCATCAAGCAAGAGCTTCTGAAGATCGGGATTGTCCACGCGACAAAGGAGGAAATGGTCAACGTGCAGAGGATCTGCGCCATCGTCGCCCTGCGCTCGGCAAGGCTCGTGGCCGGAATCATTGCGGCGCTGCTCGAGATGATCAACGCGTTCGACAGGTACGAAGTCGTCGATGTCGGCATGGACGGCTCTGTGTACCAGTACTACCCGCACTACGAGCACTTGATGCGCGAGGCCTGGAGGGGCATTCCGGTCATCGGCGAGCTCGAGAAGCGCATTGTCATTGGTCTCAGCAAAGATGGCAGCGGTATTGGCGCTGCGCTCTGTGCTGCTGTGTCTGATCACAAGAAATAGGTCGCTAGTTTAAGTAGTCACGTCCTGAACATTGACTGTTATGTGTCTTTGCTGTTAAGTGTCTTTACTGTAAAGTGTCTTTACTGTTATGTATCTTTGCGTCACGCCAGCGTGACTTTGATCGGGTCGTCCTGCGGCTCGCCCTCCATCAACAGGCTCCCCAAATGCTCGTCATTGCTCTGCTCTGCAAACTTGAACAGAGCCTTCCTGATCTCCTCCGGTGCCGTTTTCGCCGTCCGCGGCACAAATTTGCAGTACTCGGGCAAGGCGAGCGGCGTCAACAGTTTGGAGGCCGTGTAGTTGAGCGCGGGCCAGAGCTTGCCCGGATCGGCCAGCTCAGCCGTGTCCACTTCAGAAGGCAGCCGCCAGAACTTGTCCACCCACACAACGTAGAGGGTGCGCCAATTGTGTTGCGAGTCGGCAACGAGTTCCGCCAGCGGAACCGCGCGCGTGTTCGCAAGAGCCCGCACAAGCAACTGCAAGTTCTTGCTACTCAGCGACGAGTCAGCCAGTCGTGTTCGCCAGAACTGCTCATAGTCGCTTCGCAGCTTGTCTCTCGCCGCTTCGCGCTCGCCGAGTCCCCACAGCTTGTTCGCGACATGCAGCCCAAAGAGCTGCCTTTGTACATTCGTCCACGAGCTCAGGATCGCGCCACCTTGCGCAACAGCCCGGCTTAGGTGCTCGGTGCTGCGCACGCGTTTGTCGGCCAGGATTTTCGTCGTTAAACCGAATGTGGCAAGACCCCTGTAGTACCTCGCATCAAAGGCCTTTATGATCTGCGATTCCGTGAAAGATGGGTCGAGCGGGTCGGTTATCGACAGCTGCGGCGAGCTGATTTGCTCAAGGCCGCTGAAAAGCTCTGTGAAATGCTTTCTAAGTTCTGGTTTGGCAGAATGCTCGGCCATTTTGTGGTCGAGGACGGTGCGAATCCGATCCAGCATCCACTGGTTCGACTTCTTCGATGCGGTTTGGTTGGCTAGCCATTGCTCGCCGTATTTACCTATCTGCTGCTCGAGCTTAAATAGTCGCTTCATGGCCGTGTGTCAAGCAGGTTTTCGGAAAGGCGAGAAGGGCGCTCGTACTTACCCACGTGATGTCCTCGAGGTGGATGGATGAAATGCAGTGAAGCTGATTTGTACAAAAGAAATCATACTAAAGAGTGAAGCCTATGCATAAGAGTACTTCTCAATTTGCGCAAAACTGCTGGAACTGCTTTGTATATATGTTATACTGTGTATATGTTACAGTGCGTATGTTACAGTGTGTCACGACGGAGCCCTCGTGCTTAGATGCCTACTTGCACTGGTCCACCACAGAGTTGAGAAACTCGACGCCGGCCTCCAATTCTGATAGAAGCACATACTCGTCTGCCTTGTGTGCACGATCAATGGAACCGGGACCGCACACCACTACGGGGATGTCGTCCAAGAATTCCTGGAAGAGGCCTCCTTCTGTCCCGAAATTGATCCGCCGCACGCCTTGTGTCACAAACCGCTTCGTTAGCGACTGAGCGAATGCATTTTGCTCGTCTGTGCTCAGTCCTGGGTACCCATTGAGCTCCGTGACTGTTACAGAGCCCAGCGGGTACTTCTCGCGCACTAATTGCTCGCCCTTTTGCCGGATGCGCTCAGTGTAGCTGGGGCCGTCGGCACCAGCGAGTAGCCGCATTTCGAACTGGAAGACGCAGCTATCTGGGACAATATTCAGGGCGACGCCGCCTTTGATAACGCCGACCTGGGCTGTAGAGTAAGGAACCTCATAGCGATCGTCCAGATTCGCTCTCATTAGGTCGTCTTGCAGCGCGCGGACCTCTTGGATGAGATCGCAGGCTAGCAGAACGGCGTTGCAGCCCCTCGCCGGGTTCGAGCTGTGTGCACTCAGCCCCTTGCAGGTCACTTCTACCGCGAGCTTGCCCTTGTGGCCAATGACCTGATCCATCATCGTAGGCTCACCAATTATACAGCCCCGTGCTTTAAAGCGCCGCTCCTTCAGATGCGCGAGCAGAGACCGCACGCCAACACACCCGATCTCCTCGTCGTAAGATACAGCGAGGTGGATGGGGTCTCGCAGTTGAGACTTCATTGAAGCTGCGTACTTAGCAGATTCGAGCATACAGGCAAGATATCCTTTCATATCTGAGCTACCGCGCGCGACCAATTTGATTCCTTCACTCTCGTGTTTTTCGACCAACGTGAACGGATCCGAGGTCCAGGGCTGGCCCTCTACAGGAACTACGTCGCTGTGTGCAGAGAAAACCACACCGTTATCCGTGTTTGGTCCGATAGTCGCTAATAAACTGGATCTCCCCGGTTCTCCTGGAAACGTCGCAACCCGGAATCCAAGACCCTCAAGCTGCTGCGCCACGTAGTCTATGAGTGCGTTGTTTGGCGTCCGGCATACGGTTGGAAACGCTACCAGTTTAGCCAGCGTCTTTTGAACGCTAATCATAACCGGGGGTGGGATTTGGTTTTCTTGCCCAAGTTTGTTTCTTGAGCCGGTGAATGCTGAGAAGTTACTGGAATTTAAAACGCGGGTGTCTCGCCGAAAACTGACGGACTTCTTTTTTGTAGTTACTGTTATGGAGGCTGCATGAGGCCCCGCGCGAGGTCCCTCTTCCGAAGATGCGCACGTGATCGGCGATCTCTTATCAGTAGCGTATCTCGGATACCCCAGCGCTTACGGCTCCGATAATAAGAAAAGATGGCAGCTCTACCTCAAAGCACAGATGTGGTCATTATTGGCGGTGGACAAGCTGGCATTGCGGCTAGCGAGCACCTAAAATCTCATGGCTTACAGCATGTTGTACTTGAGAAGTCGCGTGTAGCTGAGAGTTGGCGCACGCGCCGCTGGGACTCGCTGGCCGCTAATGGGCCGGCATGGCACGACAAGTTCCCGAATCTGGACTTCAAAGGCAACCAAGATGGATTCGCCAGTAAAGATGAGATCGCTGAATATATGGCCGAGTATGCCAAAATGATCGACATGCCGGTTTTCACGGGCAAGACTGTCACAAAGGTCACTCGCAAACCCCACACGGTCGGCTTCATTGTGGAAACTGCTGAGGGGGATACTGTGGAGTCGACTTATGTGATTGCTGCCACAGGGGCCTTCCAGATCCCGGTGAGCCCGCCTCTTGTGCCGTCCTCCGTTATGGGCTGTCAAATGCACTCAATGGACTACAAATCTCCGGATCAGCTCCCGGAGGGCAACGTTCTTGTTGTTGGTGCTGGGTCCTCTGGCGCACAAATTGCCGATGAGTTGAGCACTAAGACGAAAAAACGTGTGTTTCTTTCGGTCGGGCCGCATGACCGCCCGCCGCGCAGCTATCGGAACCGCGACTTCTGCTGGTGGCTTGGTGTGTTGAACAAGTGGGATATGGAGGCGGTTCCTGGCGCGGACCACACAACCATCGCAGTGAGCGGCGCTAATGGCGGACGGACCATGGATTTCCGCCGGCTTGCCCAGCAAGGGGTTGTTCTTCTGGGCCGGACGAACAAGTACAGTGATGGGAAACTGGAAATTGGCACGGATTTGGTGAGCAACGTTGCACGCGGAGATGCGAACTACCTGGGGCTTCTCAAAGAGGCCGACGAGTACATTGAGCAGTACGGCGTGGATTTGCCCTTGGAGGCTTCCGCGCACGAGATGCTGCCTGATCCAGAGTGCATGACGAACCCGCTCACTGAGGTCGATCTCAAGGGCCTCGGCATTACCTCGATCATTTGGGCGACGGGATTCCGGACAGACTTCGGCTGGCTTTCGCAAACAAAGGCTGTGGATGCTGAGGGCCAGCCGAGCCACATCCGTGGTATCTCTTCTGAGCCGGGTATCTACTTCCTGGGCCTTCCCTGGCAAACGCGCCGCGGCTCGTCGTTCATATGGGGAGTTTGGTATGATGCGAAGTATGTTTCTGACCACATTAAGAAACAGCATATGTACGTTGAGTACAAACCTGGAGTGGTTGTTTGAAAGCGCACGCCTCAGGCCTAATAAATCGGGACTCGTAGCTCTTGAGCCTGTATGACGTTAAAATTTAGGAGTATGTGTTGAGAAAACTCTTCGTCCGGTAACGAGACAAAATGGCGCCTAAAGTAAGTAGCATGTCATATATCTTCAATTTGGAAATTTGTGCCTGCTGCCACAGTGTTACGAAATCGCCAGTCTCGGCGGGTGTAGTAGAGTGGTTAGGACCAATACTTATCTATCATGACGTTCTCTATTGTGGCCGCTGACCCGAGCACGGGCCAATTCGCTTCTTCAGTATGTTCTTCGTCGCCCGCAGTCGGTGCACGCTGTGCCTTTGGAAGAGCCTCCGTCGGCGCAGTGACGTCGCAAAATGTAACTGATCCCCGTCTCGGGCCGAAGGTCTTGGATCTGCTGTCTAAGGGCCATACCGCACAGGAAGCGGTCGAGATTATAACGAAGGACCTCGAATTTAAGGAGTTCCGTCAGGTCACGGCTGTTGACAAGCACGGGAACACGGCTATTTTCTCGGGTCCCAACGCTCTGGGCACTTCTGCGCAAGCTCAAGCTAAGAATGTATGCTCAGCGGGGAACCTGCTAAAGACCGATGGAGTGCCGCAGGCCATTGTCGACTCCTTCGTCAATTCAGACCCGAGCGTCCCACTTGGCCAGCGCGTAATCAACGCTATGCAAGCGGGCCTCAAGGCCGGCGGCGAGGCTGGCCCAGTGCGCTCGGCGGGTCTTTATCTCGTCGACAAACAGTCCTGGCCTCTTGCTGACTTGCGTGTGGACTGGACCGAGGACTCGGAGCTTGGGCCGATCGACAAACTTCAGCAACTCTGGGACGTCTACTCGCCGCAGATGCATGACTATGTTACTAGATGTTTAAATCCTACATCAGCGCCATCCTACGGTGTTCCTGGTGATGAATAGTTTTACAAGTTAAACTGCTCAAATTACACTACCTGATTACCCTGCACATCTGGAGATCTCTAACCGCTAGGGTAGCCGTACGTCGAACTCAGATCTGCCGCTGAACATAGCTAATTCTCCTACAATTTAGAAACCAAAGCAACAGATTCTTTTCGAGAGACACATAACGGATCTGGATTCCGTGTCAGTACTATTAAGTCACAGTGCTGAGACGCTTACCGGCGGTCGCGCCGATAAAGGACGAGATGGGATAAGGGTACATCTTATCAACGAGTACCATGGCACACCAGCGCATCCGCCCGTTCAACACGAAAGAGACCTATCCCGAACAGAGCCTCGACAATGATCTTTGCCAGGCTGTTGTGACGAAGAACACCATCTACCTTCGGGGCCAAGTGCCTCAGGATCTGGACACACGGGAAAACGTCGGTGTTGGCGATATCGTAGCCCAGGCGGAAAAAGTGATGGACAACATCGAGCTGTTGATCAGCGAGTGCGGCGCGCAGCTCACTGATATCTGCAAAGTTGTGGTGTACCTCACCGATATCCGTTTCCGCGAAGCCGCGTATCGGGTACTGGGAAAACGACTGAAGGGCGTGTATCCAGTGTTCACTGGCCTTGTGGTTGTTGCGCTTGCTCGCCCCGAGTGGTACATTGAAGTCGATGTCACCGCTGAGAAGCAGTAAATAAAAAAAAAGTCAAAATACGATATATAGTAGTACATTACGGGGCTCAGGATCGGGAGTCAACGTATTCAATAAATCCTTCCTCTTCCTGTTCAGTTTTCTTGTCACTGTCTTTGACACCCCAGACATTGTTTTCGTGCTCGACTTCCTGCTCATCCTTGAGACGACGCATAACGGTTTTGTGCGCGCGCCAGGCCGGCAAGCCATCCTCGAACAGCATATCCATCTTTTCGAGAGGTATGCCCTTCGTTTCGGGAACGCAAAAGTACACAAACGGAATACCAACCAGATCGATGCATGCAAAGAAGAAGAACATTCCGTAGCGCATGCTGTCAGCCATCGAGTTAGTCGCCTTTGCCATGATGAAAATAGGAATCCACGAGCTGGCGGCGCAAATGGATTGGCTGAAACCACGAAGAGCTGTGGGGAATACTTCTGAGGCCCACACGAATGGACCACCAGACCATGCGAGCAGGAACGAAGCAACCCAGAGGTACATTGCCCCCACAGCCATTTTGCCTGCAGCGCCTCCAGACGACGCCCCGTCCTCAACCGCCTTCAGGTATCCTCCAATGTACCAGAACCAAATGGAGGTGAAAGCACATGACACAAGGAACGACAAGCGCCTGCCTACAGAGTCCACTATCAATGCAATATAGATGATTGTGCAGCCAAACTTCATCACGCCCAAAAATCCAGTACCGAACATCTCGGCGTTGTTGCCGGTGAATCCGATTTGTTTGAACAAAGTCGTTGAATAATAGTTGATGGACTGGATACCCATGAAGTTGGGCAAAGCTAGCAATGATGCTCCAATGGCCAGTCTCTTCCTCAGCAGTTTCGTGCCGAAGACCTTTCTGGCCGGGTCCCAAATACCGGTCCCCACCGAGGACTGGTGTTCAAGGATACTTTCGCGCATAGCGCTGAATTCCCAGTCCAAGTAGTCATCACCAGGCTGTAATTGACGCAACCAGCAGAGATTTGCGAGCGCTTTGTCATACAGACCTTTTTGAGCGAGCCAACGCGGGCTTTCTTTGAGGACGAGTGAGCCGAAAAAGTAGAGACCCGCAGGAATCAACTGAACAGCCATCGGATAGAGATACCAAGCCTCGCCCTCAGGTTGGTTTTCTTCAATACCATAATTGATCCAGAATCCAACGAGATCCCCGATTC
Organism: Starmerella roubikii; assembly: GCA_030584945.1. Classification (NCBI taxonomy): domain Eukaryota; kingdom Fungi; phylum Ascomycota; class Dipodascomycetes; order Dipodascales; family Trichomonascaceae; genus Starmerella; species Starmerella roubikii. Next base: position 48,092 of record JAJMCC010000020.1, on the reverse strand, counting down.
TCCAGCCGATTTCAAAGATCGATACGATCTGACCTCGAATAGGACTTGGCGCAACCTCACTCAGGTATACAACTGTGATGTTTGTGACTGCACCCACGGAGAGACCGCTGATCACTCGGCCTATGTACATCGGCGCCAAATTTCCGCTCATGCTTCCCATGATTACAGCAGCCCCAATTATCGCACAGGTACTCGAGAAAATCATGGCCGCACGATGCCCGTAATAGAACTGTAGAGGGTACGAGAACAAGGCACCCCCGAATGCAGCGATATGAAAACAAGAGATAACGTTCGAAATGACCGTTTCACCCGCGGACGTGTTCGGGTCAATATTGAACCTCTTTTGGAAGGCGCTATTCTGGGTCATACCTCCGATAAACCCGGTATCGTAGCCGATGAGTATAGAAGAGGTTGTAGCCAAAATGGCTGTCATGTAGACACGCCAGTTATACACACATTTAGGAGTCGGACGCTCCTCAACTGGTTTCAGTGGGTTGTTGATCTTGATAAAGTTTTTCTTCATCGCGACGATAAGAAAAGCTGAGGGGAGATTTTCGGTCTCTTTATACGCGGGATCGGGGTCAAGAATAATCCGCCCACCGAATGCGCGATGTAATTCCTGCTAGCGCGATTTTCCCCTCGCATCTAGCTGCAGCAAGGATTAGGTTTTATCCCGGAAGCAGGAAAAATATCTCGAACGCTGATGCATGGATATATGCTATTTATCCACTCTGGACTGTGAGTCCACATTTTCGAAGGCCCGTGAAGTAGCCAAACTCTTTTTTTACGAATCCCAGGATCTCAGTGGCTGAGCTAGTCGGCTTGCATCAGCGCATGCTCCCAAGGGATTGCGGGGGAATGCATATCGGATTACTAATAAGTGAATACCTTGATCTCCGCCCGAAGAGCTACTCGGGACTAGTGTTCGACTGTGTTTTTGCGAGACCTCTATTCGTGTGTGCCGACAACCTTCACGGTGTTTATGTCTATCTGACTCGTGACTGCAACTTCAAGCGAACTAATCGAAATACGATCCGGCAGGGGTAAAAAAGCATTCGAAATATTGGGGTTAGAAAGTATGACGTCAAAGTCTTTTCCGGTTTCTTTTTCCGAGGTTTTCTTGGTTTCTATAACGTGACTATGAGGTCTCACATTATTGCGATATCTGCATATTTGTGGCTCTCACCACTGTCCCATTAAATTCGCAAATTTTGTATAGTATAATCCAGTTCCGATCATTTCATCAATGCCCGTACTACGTATTATAATGCATCAGTCCTATTTCACGACTCAGTGTATCATAAGCAGTCAATTAAATTGGATTAATTAAAGCTTATGTTGGACTTTAAGACTACCTTAAGTGATAAATCCAGCCTAAAATATGCAGTTCGGTTCAGAATGTCATCTCTCTCGCAATCCAGGGACAGCAAAGATGAGACAAAGAGCTCTATTCATGGAGATTCCATTCCACTCATTAATGATAACCTGACAGCTCACACTCTGAGTGAGGAGCATATTGAACTGATCCTCTCTCATCTTGACGACAAATCTTTTGAAGAGTGGCATCTGATTTTGAAACAAGCCGTAAAACATCATGAAAAGGACCCCCTCATTGCCATGGCGAAGTACCAATACCTTCTGGATCTCTCCAATGGCCCTCTTTTGGGCCAAAATGTTGAAGAGTGGACAACACTGCTCAAGTTCGAAGCGTTTGTAGTACACGAGTGGTCTATTTATCCCGAGGTTCGCAATTGCACAGTACCAATTGACGAAGATAGTCCCGAAGGTTACCACAATTTTCGGGTATACCTTATTGCTACAGTATGGGCCATTTGCGGGGCAGTTGTAGACACATTCTTTGCACCAAGAACACCAGCAATTACAATAAGCACGATGGCATTACAAATTCTTATAGCTGGCTGTGGCCATCTCTATGCCATGCTGCCAAAAATTGACGTTCCGATTGGTTTTAGGAGAAAGTTTACGCTGAACAGCGGGCTGCCGTGGTCCTTTAAAGAGCAGATGCTGGCAACTCTTGGGATGTCTGTGACTTCTGGAAGCCCTTATTCCCAATACGCAATTCTGGCTCAGGGGAATGACTTTTTCTACGGAAGCTCGGACGCTTCGTCTTTTGGATATATGATTTTGTTAACATTCTCGTCCGCATTTATGGGATTCGGATTTGCAGGCATATTTAAGAGCTTGCTAGTTTATCAGCCTCGGATGATGTGGCCAAGTCTGCTTTCAAGCTTGCCACTGTCTCGGGCGCTTGTGAAGAAGGATGTACGCGAAACCATAAACGGTTGGAGTCTGACACGGTACGAGTGGTTTGGCCTCGTTACATTGATCTCGTTTGGTTGGTACTGGATCTGCAATACCGTGATTTCATTTGTGTCTTACTTCGACTGGATCTGCTACATCAAACTCTCTGACCCAGATATCAACGGCATCACCGGGCTTTGGACGGGTCTTGGTCTCAATCCGGTTCCATCGCTTGATTTCGGTGTTATCGGGCCTCTTTCTGGAATATTGACACCAGTTTACGCATATTCAAATATGATGATCGGTGCTTTGATCACTACACTTGGCGCGATTGTTATGTGGTACAAAAATGTTGCGAATACGTCCTATTTTCCGATCGACTCGAACCTTCTTTACGACAATCTGGGCCAGCCTTTCAACGTGTCTAAGATTCTGGATCCCGTCACGAAAGCTTTTGATTATGAAAGGTACCAGTCTTATTCCCTTCCTTGGTACAGTGCGGCCAATCTGATTTCGTACGGAAGCTTCTTTATGCTGTATCCTCTTGCAGTAGTATATAGTCTGCTGAACTACTGGACAGAGCTGAAAGAAGGTTCCAAAACCATGCTCGAGGGGCTCACATACTGGAAGAAGGGGCGGGCCATCGACCGATTCAACGACACTTTCTGTCGGCGTCAACAGCGATACAAGGAGGTTCCCGAATGGGTGTACATGCTGATTTTAATCTCAATGTTTGGTATGGCTATCGGGTGTATCGAAGGGTACGCATTCACGGACACGCCAGTATGGTCAATCTTGCTCGGAATCGGTTTAGCTTTTATTTTCATTCCAATCTCAGGAATCCTAATGGCGCTTACCGGCCAAGCGTTCGAGACCAATGTATTATTCGAGCTCATTATGGGTTACGCTCGTGAGGGCCACGGTATCACACTCATGGTTTCAAAAGTTTACGCGACCAATTTCTTCTCCCAAACGGATAACTGGATCACGAACCAGAAGCAAGCACACTACGCAGGAATTTCTCCGTGGTCACTTTTTTCGCTTCAATTGTTCACCACATTCGTTACTATTTTCGTGCAGTGTGGCATCATGACCTTCCAGCTCAGCAACAGAATCCCCAATATGTGCAACCCCAAGAATCCCCAGTTCTTTACCTGCCAAGGAGTTCGCACTTACTTCAATGCCTCTGTTATTTGGGGAATCATTGGCCCTCGTAGGGTGTTTCAGGGGATTTATCCGAAGATGAAGTGGTGCTTTCTCATTGGAGCGGTGGTCCCCATTCCATTTGGTATTTGGAGGAAATACGGACCTGATGTTGCGAGAAAACTGCGGAAAGGCTCTGTGCTGAGAGACATTGTTCAAGCTAAATGGCTTATCTACTGCAACGAGATGCTCATTGCAACGCTAATGGTCAGTCCTGGTTACGGCGCGGTGCTCATTGACTGGTATGTTCATTTGTTTTTCCAGTTGTGGGTGAGACAGAGGTATCCGCGGTGGTGGTCTAAATATTCGTACCTCTTGATTGCAGGTATTAGCTGTGGTGTTGGTTGGGCAGGCTTCTTCAATTTCTGGGCGACGCAGTATAAACACATTGTACACCTTTCTGGATGGGTCAACGACGTGGTTGTTGCGACTTCCGATTACAATTATACTGCCGTACTAAGTACACTTCCCGAGGGGGTCTATTTCGGACCTCGAAAAGGATCATTTCCGGAGTAGTTACCGAAATTTGTTCTCGTTATGTAAATTGTTATCGAATCATGTGGACCCGAGCATTGTAATAATACTAATTTGTGGAGAGAAACGCAACATGCGTACTCCCCACGATTTGTCATCCGTCCTACATGGCTGTGCGCGACAGTGAAGGCGCCATACTGAGGGGCCGTGGCTAACCCCTGCCGCATAGCCACGGGATGAGGTTACGGCTAACCTATACGGCCTTCTCTACAACCAAGGTGGGTCACGTCTGGAAATAAAACTGTTTAATATTCGATTTTAGCGGATGCAGGCGGGCCGCCAATGTCCAGGGTCTGTCTGGCCATTCCGCCCAGGAATTTCTAAAAAAAGGAGGCACGCTAGGAAGCAAGGGAAGATCGCTTGTTGTGGCTTATGTCATTGATGATCATTATGCTTAGTAATTGATCATAGGGAGCACCCGTAGCTTTGCCCCCCCTCCCTTATAGCCACATACGCCCACATACATTAGTACCGTCCAGCGTTAAGCACACCAGCGTTAAGACTCAAGCCATTACGCTCATTTGGTAAGTACCAAGAAAACACCGACCCAGTCAAAGGCAAGAATGAATAGACGTGACAGCAAGAATTTAAAAAGCTAATTGCCACGTTTTAGACTGGCTTTCGGTGGCGGATTCCGGGACCATGCGGGGAACGTCTGAACTAAACACCCATGCACTCCCGAGTAAATAGACGCGCGTCCACGCGTATTCCTCGGAGCAATACTAACAATTACAGACAACCATGCCTAAGGACACGACCCGCAAGACCACCGTCCGCAGAAAGAAGGACCCGAACGCCCCGAAGCGTCCGATCACCGCGTACATGTTCTATGCCCAGGACCAACGTAAGGTTGTGAACCAGGAGCGCCCCGACGCGAAGTTCGGCGAGGTCGGCAAGCTCATTGGCGAGAAGTGGCGCCAGTTGAGCGCTGATGACAAGAAGAAGTACGAGGAGCTCGCCGCCAAGGACAAGGAGCGCTACGACACGGAGAAAGCGGCGTACAAAGCGAAGACCGAGGCCAAGACGGAGACTGCCTGAGAAAACATCTTGTAAACTTTTTCTGTTTGTTTCTACGTATTCAAGTATTTCAGTAACCGTTCGACAACGTCGACGCCAGCGTCGAGATCGGTGTCGCCATTTCATAAAAGAGGAGGTAGACATCCTTCGTCATCGATCTGATTTGCGAACTCGTGGCCTCACTCACGCGGTCGTCGCTAATGAGCCACCATAACTTCCCATCTGCTTTCCGGCGCGCACAGGTGTAATGACCGCGCGAGTGCACGCCGTAGTGGAAAATGACTGCTTTCAAATGAAAGGCACCCAGCGCCAGCGCAATTTCAGAGTCGCTATTGTTGCGGAACGACTGCCCGGCAAAAGACGTCGACCGATTGATATGTACAACGAGAATTTGCGGGAGTCTTGAGACCCTGCTTGTCTTCTCGATCTGCGTCAGACCGCACTCACAACGGAACCCGTCAACGAGGTCAGTCTGGGGTGCGAAAATCGACTCGGATGGCTGCCTCTCGAGGACCAGTGTCCTGTGCACATTGCTCGAAGTGCGGCCACACCGGAGGCACGTAATTGAGTCCGTAATTTTGCCGGCAAAGGGCAGATCCTCCCCACACTCTTTCTCCAATAGATCCAGCATGTAAACAAGCAGCTCGTGCGCGTCTTGCTGGCTTCGGCTCAGCCGGCCGTGCAATTTGCGCTCCATCAAATGCAAATATGGCCAAATAGTTTCAATGCGGGCGTGACTTGACTCACGAGCAAGTTCCATGAGAGCATCATGCAGTGCTGATGCCCATTCGCTGTCCTCCGTATGCTCGGACAGCCAGTCACGCAGGCTGTTTAATGATGCGAGGGCCTGAAAAGTCGAGTTTGCAAAGCAGTCATTCCCAGTGTTGACGAGCCCTGTCGTGTATCTGTCGAGTCGCTTCGATGGGGATGACGGAAATAATATGTAACCCGCAACGAGCAATCCTAAAACACAGCCTGCGACATGGATTCTGCGCTCCAGCATTGGACAGCCCAGGCTGGGTAGGGATCCACTGCAGAGTTGAATCTAGCTTGGGACGGCAGAGGTTCTTGACCAGGAAAACAGACACTGGCCGCCACAATACATCTCCATATGAGCAATGGAAGCAAATCTACTTCTTCATCAGCGCGCTATATCTCATCGGAGCGTGACTAAAGATCTCATCGGAGCGCACACAGTGAGTCCCCAGTTTCTGACGCAGGAAAATAATATAATGACGAGAATAATGACGCATTTTAAGAGTACATCCCCCAAATCTAAAAGTCCAGGAGCAGAGTACAGAAATTTCTACATCGATCTTAGATCCAATGATTGATCAAGTCTCAGCGAAATGATGTATGCGGACTCATTACTACGCAATCTCGATCTACAGTACCTAAACGAGTATTATTGCCGTGGGCAAAAATAGGCACACTAATTTTAGGAAGAGCAATCATTCTAACGAACCGTACCCTGATTACAGACATTTCATTGGCCCGGCAAATAATTATTGTCTCGAGCGGGTCTGAAAAGCTCTGCCATGGATCAGCAAAGGACGAAATAGCCTGTTCGCGTAAACCAGTCCTACTTATTGTGAGGCTTTCGTCGACTATCAACGACTCCTAACCTGAATAAACAAGACGCCCAAACGGGCAATACACAGGGTAAGGAGTATATTTATAGCAGTGAGATTTGCTATGAAGTTACTGCATGTAATTTGTTAGATGCAGTACCCGTGCCACATCGATCGCTCTGGTGGCTCGGGTCTCAGTGATATCAAGTATGACGGGATCTAGGTGGTATAGACTTAATGTATTGCAGGGGATTTCAGTTTGGGAGTAGCCCGCGGCGGCTTGCTGAGTCTGTATCGTACATTCCATCGATCGGGCGTTGATCAAAACAAACGTAACGGGTAACATTCCGATCGAAAAAGGTTAGGGATTCGCGATCATGTACACAAATACGATAACAACAAATAGGCAATTTGTGCTCAGAAAAAGAGGCTTTTGAAGCGTATAGTCGCTTTGGAATAAGAGTAGAGATAGTTTCGGTAAAAATCGGGTCTCAAATAGCCATATTTATGCGATTTTCAGCCCCTATGTTTTCAAGGTAGGGGGTCGGCTATGCACGTTTTCGACAAATAGGGAAAGGGGTATGAGGAAGAATTTGCGCTAGATCCGCAGGGTGAGAAAGTATATAAATGGGGAAATCCCGGCCAGAAGATCTCTATTTCAAACACTTCACTAATGTTCGCTCTTGCTCTTGCTGGCCTTGCCTCTGCTTACAACGCTACGACCACCGTCGAGTCGACCTACTTCACGACGTACTGCCCGAGTCCCACGACCTTCACCTACGGCTCGAGCACCTACACTGTGACTGAGGCTACCACCCTCACCATTGAGGACTGCTCTTGCACCGCTTCGCCGTCTATTGCCGCCGTCCCGTCCAACACCACCGCCCCGGGCCTTGCCAACGGCGCTGTTGCTGGTAAGATCGGTGCTGCCGCTGGTGTCGCCGCTGCCGTTGCTTACATCCTCTAAACACGGTAATACCCACCAATAATAACTCTTTGTTTAATTATTATCATACTCTAATCTGCTCATAGCCGTTTGTCCTCACGAGGCGTTTCCGATTCGCGCTCATCGCACTCTGAGCCGGTGCGCGTCGCCGTCGTCGCCACTTTTCACATGGCTCGTGGGCCTGCCGGCCGATCCCCGTGCTTACAAATCCACATTCCGTCGATCCGTTGAATAATGGCTTCGAAGCTGACGCCGAAACTGACACTCTCGGATCTGCGGGCCGAGAGTGCCTTTAATGCGTCTATAGCGCCGGCTGGCTCGAACAAGTCGAAAGTCGCTTTTCTGATCCTCAAAACACAGGTCATTTATCCTTTTGTCCAGGGCTTTGCTTGGGCGGTCCTCAAAGACTGGCTTGTCGTATTCCGACTATTTGCGTCGTCCGTGGGCCACCGCAGCGGTCTACAGTTCCGTGCGTGGCTCTCGCAGTGGTTGCAGGCGTCCTTTGCGCGAGCCGCATGACACTAGGCTGATACTAGTTTCGCATAACTTCATGACTATTTATTATACTCGCAGCTACTCTAATTAAAGCTCGGCCCATCGCCTCCGGGAATGAACTCACTGAACTCGGACGCCTGCCCGCGGCCACGTCCACGGCCTCCACGGCCTCCACGGCCTCGACCACGGCCTCCACGGCCGCCGCGACTGCCGCCGCGGCCGCCAGCGAATCCGCCGCCGCGGCCACCACGAGCAGACTCCGGATTGAATTCCTCATGCGTCTCGCTGTCCCGGAAGACGTTGTTTCTCTTATCGTAGTAGTAGTTGTTGCGCGAGTTCGAGTTGCCGCGACCCCGGCGGTTCCGGCCGCCGCGGTTGTTCCGCTGCTGCTGGTACTGCGCGTACGTGGCATCGCTGCCGAAGGTCTCCGAATTCATGGCGTTATGCTTCACGAAACTCTTCTGGTCGCTGGGCTCGACGAAGTTATCGAAGAAAGACTCGGATTTGTTGTACACGGGCTTTGCGCCTGCCTCATCGACTTCGTCGCGGCTGTCGTCCTCGGCGAAATGCTGCGTTTGTGCGTAAAAGTCGTCGGAAGGTTCATCCTCCTCCTCCTGGTTGGTTAGTATCTCTATTCCGCAAAAGGAAAAGTGGTTGGTGTTGGAATTTCGTTCAGAAGGAAGGCAACAACTTGGTTAATTCTGCATATGACACCTCAGAGTGAAAATCACAGTAGTTGATTCATCATGAAAACAACAAACAACGAATACTTACCGTTTGCTTGTCATGCCCATCGCCGTCCTCGTCGTCGTCTAAGACCTGCAAATCTGCAACGTCAGTGCCCAAAAAGGTCATTTCGGAAATCACAGACGGGTTACCCGGTATCGAGCCTGCTCCAGACACCCGGTCCTCCGTACCATAATCCTGTACGTCCTTCAGAACAAGGCTGCTTGATTCCGCGCTCACGGTAGCAAGCGTGCCGATGTACCGCACGCTCGCTTTACTCACAAGGGAGATAGTCTTGCCGACGTACTGGGACATTGCGCGTGGTAGGAGAAAAAGAACACGCAATACGGGTTATACAAACCCCAATCGGCGGACACATTCTACCGAGCGTCAAACTCGACGAGAGTGCAGCTAATCTGGTCTACTCTTTGCTACTAAAGAGGCTCTGCATGACGTCTATTGTCCCGCTATACGCAACAGATTTGCTCGAGTTCAATGCCGTGAACCTGGACGCCTTAACTGAGACGTACTCTACGGACTACTACATGGAATATCTGATCAGGTGGCCGTCGCTCATGTTCAAAGCCGTCGATGCTGCGGGCAACATCATCGGCTACATGATCGGCAAGTCTGAAGGCGAGGACCTCGACTGGCATAGCCATATCACCGCCGTCACGGTGGACAAAGACTACCGGCGGCTCCAGGTCGGCAAGCAGCTCGTCGACCAGCTCGTCGTGGCCTCCGAGTCGGCTGGCGAGCAGTGCTACTTCATGGATCTCTACGTGCGTGCGTCCAACAAGGTCGCCGTCGATATGTACAAGAAGCTGGGCTTCCACGTGTTCCGCCGCGTGAAAAACTACTACAGCGGGCCGGACTCCGAGGACGCGTTCGACATGCGGCGGCCCCTTGCGCGCGACGTAGACAAGACGTCGCTAAAGAGAGGGAAACACACTTTCGAAGATCCGCACCTTGTGTACGATTATAAAAACATATAACTTAGCGATGGTCGCTGGTCGCGTAGAAGAGAAGCAGCTGGCGCGCAATTGCGTGCGTCGCTGTCGTGGGTTGCTCGAACGCGAGGCGCAGCGACTGCTCGATCACCATGCTGCGCATTTCGAGATTGTCGACTTCTTTCATCAACAATTCGTCTTCCGGAATCGCGAGTGCCCTTGCAATCGAGCGAACCTCATTTTTCAGTCTTAGCGCCCGTTCCAATAAGGCTTCTCCACAACGCGGTTCCTGTGTACCGAGTCGTAAGGAATCGCTCAATTCAACAGGACAGCCCTCGCAGCGCTCGAGCACCTGCAGCGGGGCGAACTCCGGCTCGATTTCGCGGTTTTGCTCTTGAGCCTGCGCGAGCCGCGCTTCTAAATCACGCGAGAGCCGCGCGAACATGTGTACTGGCCTCTTTTATAGACAAACAGAACTAAAACCCTAGGTATGCTCAAGAATAATTAAAGTATTTTACTCGGACGGGATCTCGACCTCGCCGTTGTTGATGCCGTCGATGGTGACGTGAGCAGGCTTGCCATCAACACGGGCACCAATGCTCTGCGCGGTGCCGAGGACCTCCTTGACGGTACCACTGAGCTCCTTCGAGAACGACTTCGAGCGCATCTCGCGGGCGATCTTGATGATCTCGGCAAGCGGGATGTTGCCGTTGTGCTTAATGTTCTTCTCCTTCTTCTTATCCCGCGGCGGCTCCTTGAGGGCAGCAATAACGAGCGTGCTGGCAGCCGGCACAACCGAGACCTGGGCCTGGCGGTTCTGGACAGTGAGCTGAACAGTCACGGCAATGCCCTTGAACTGCTTCGTCGCCTTCGCGATATCCTCACCGACCTTCTTCGGGGACAGACCGAGCGGACCAAGCTTCGGAGCGAGCGCAGACGACGAACCAACCTCGCCGCCGGTCGTGCGCAGATAAATAATCTTCACTTCGTTGGGATCGATCTTCGGAGCCATGGTGAATACTGATTCTTCAGCTTTGCCAAAGAGAGTGGAAATTGGGTATAATTTGCATTCAAGGACACCGCTGACTAAGATAGCCCACGCTGGCCCCGCGCCCTAAAAGGCGACTCACCAAAAATTTTCACTATGAGATAGACATAGTGAGAAGTCGTTGAGGCGAATCGAGCATTGAAAGCGGATTGAGCATTGAAGCCAGTCGAGTCTGAGTATCTCAAGCAAATTGCGAGCCGTGGGTGATGATTAGTAGCGTCTTTCGGCAGCGGCAGTTCATAGTATTTATTTAGAAGTCGAGGAGAACGTGCAGCAGAGCTCGTACGAAGAGCTCGCTACGAAGCGCGGTACTAAGAGCTTAGTAGTAAGAGCCCGACACTACGAGCTTGATAAAGACCAAAGCAATGATAAGACATTGTAGCTTAGACATTGTAGCTCAGCCCTGTGCTATGCCGAGATCCGGAAGGACACCATCATCCAGTTTACATCCTGCGTGCATAGATTAAAATAACTGCTTGTGTAGTCGCAGGCTCATTCAGCAAACGAACATAGAAGTCCGCTGCCTCGCCTGCTGTCTAGATAAATATTTAAGCTTTATCTGTCCTTGAAGAACTCGTCCTTCTCGAATGCCGTCTCGTCGAATTCCCACTGCGGCTTGCCGTCAGGGCCCTCGGACTTCTTGAACCAGCGGTGCAGCCACTGGCGACCCTCGGCCTCCTCGTCTTTGCGCATCTGGCGCTGCGAATCCTCAAGAGCCGTCTTGTGAACGCGCACCTGCTCATTGTCATTAGCGCGAATCGCATCAGCGACCTTCTTCCACGCGCGCTGCGACTCGAGCTCGTGCTGCTCGTCTACGGGAACAACAACGGGCTGCGCCGTCTCGCTATCGGGCTCGTGCTTCACAAACTCGGTCTTCTCGCCCGTCCGTTCATCCTTGATCTCGACAAGGGTGTTCCAGAAGCCGGAAAGCGTGTAGAGCAGATTGTCCTCCTTGTCACGGATCTCGCCCTTGAGTGTGTGCGACTGCCCGGTGACCCAGCCCGCGCCCGAGTAGAAGAAAGTGCACGTGTAGCCGCTCTCGCTGCTACGAATTTCCGAGGACTTGTCGACCTCGATGAACGGAGAGCCGTAAATGAATCCCTCTAAATGCAAAGGCGGCAACGTGACTGTGTACGACTCGCCGTCGCCGAGTTTGTAAACCGAGCGGCCAACCTGCTCCACCTGGATCGTCGTCTTGAAACGCGTGTTGATGAGAACAAAGCCCTCTTGCTCGATCTCAGGCAGCCCCGCGTCTTTGGGGTCCGAGTTATCCAAGGTCAGCTTGTACGCGTACCCGGGCGGGTGGTGGCTAATCTGCTCAGCACGCAGCAAATCACCCTGAACACGGCCGACAAACAGCTCGCCCAAAAACGGGTTCAGCGGCTTTTTCTCGAAACCGTCTTTGACGCTGCGTTTCGTGTACTGGCCCTTCATGATGTGTACAAATAGGCGAACCACCTCAATGAATCTGGCCTCGTGGTCCGCGGCCGGAACACGCGCCGGACGGCGGATCTCATCGTGGCCGGCATACCAGAAGTGGCAATATTCCAAAAGCGATGCTGGCGCGAGAATGAACGGTGGGGCCGTGAGGCTGCTGAGATCGCCACGGAAAGTCGAGATGGACCTGATCAATTCACGCCACGAGGACGACCCAACATTCTGCGCGGGCGCAGCTTCAGGCGTGGAAGAGGTCGCTGGCTTCTCGGATTTGGACCAGAGCATTCGGAACTAGTGGTGGGGGAGTTGAGAAACGGAAAAGCTGCTATAGGTAATCGTGGCTCTATGAGGTTGCGGTAAGGGCCGGACGGGAGCGCAAGGGTGCGCGGTTTCAAGAGTTACTGAAAGAGATATCGGGGTTCGGGGTCGAGGACGCGCGCCATAGGGTCCCCGTTCGAACCCCTTGCATCAGGTACGCGGGAATGTAGCGAGTGCATCCGCCGATGACGTATAAAACAGATTCGGCATGCTCAGGTTTTGGCTGTTTGTTTAGTTTACCCTTCTTTGGTTGTCAATTCTTTGGTTTCCACTTCTTTGGCCCCAATTTGGTTTCCACTTCTTTGGCCTCAATTTGGTTTCGATTCTCTGGTTTTCCTTCGTACTCAATTCAGGATGTCAAATTCCTCGTCTTCTATAGCCTAATCATTACATAGCTTTGATAAAGAATTGCTTAATCCCTGCACTTAATCACGACGTGTAACCAATTTTATCAAAGAGTAAGAGCATATAAGCGGGGACCTCCTCATTGAGATCTGGACATGAAGGTTAAGTCGTTTATTGCACTCCTCACAGCCTTGAAGAACCTAAGAGGCGTGTTCTCTGCTCCAAATGCATTCACGTCGCCTCTCAGTGACTTCTCAATCCATGCAGGGCAAACGATGGAGATCAATTGGATAGAGACGTCCGGTGAGATTGTGTCTTTGCGGCTTCTCACCGGCGAGCCACAGAATCTGCAAGCAGTGACGTCGATCGCAACGGGAATCGAGAACACGGGGTCGACTGTGTGGAAGGTCCCCGATACCGTGCGGCCGGGGAAATACTCGATGGAGATCGCAGCGAACAACGGCGCTATAAACTACTCGCCGATGTTCACGATTACAGACCCAGTTTCAGTCATACCCGGCAAGAATAGACAGGTCGAAAGATCCCGCCCGAGATCTGGCACGACTACAAAGAACAAGACTCCAAACAACAAGATTTCGAGGAACAACGCCGTTGGCAAGTCCCGGAAGAGCCGCAATTAATTCGCAATTTAACGCAATAAATAAAGTAGAGCAAGCCCCTTTTAATCTACACAAGTGTCAAATGCATTTGCATTTCTAAACGCACCATTCGCCATGGATACTAATGAGATACCACTCGACTCCTGTCGGCAAATCGTACGGATTGTCTGCCGCGCTGCTCACATGCTTTTCTACTGCAGACGCGCGCGCTATCAAGTACTCGCGGTTCTTCAGCTGCTCGGTATGCTGCGGGTGTAGAAAGTAGTGCGGCGCGCCGGCGTTGAATGCCGCCCACGGATTCGGGTGCCGGCGCGGATCGCGCGTTGGTAAAAACAGTATGAGGTCCTCCGGCTTGAACGAATGCAGAGCGACTCTCTGCCTGAGCTCGCGCTCGTAGCTAGCCTGCGCCTCGACCAAATGCCGCTTATCAACCTGGAGCCGGCGTGCGAGCTTCTCGACATCGCCGAACCGCTTGTTGACCGCTTCGAAAAGCACATGATTGTTGATGTACGTCTGCTCGAGCAGCACCGAGTCCGAAATCGACTTCCCCGAAGACTCAGAGCTCACGCGGCGGCTCAGACCCTTCACGCGATTCACCTGATACGCGGGATTACCATCATCATCCTCGCGGCTCGTTTGCAGGCCCATCGAATTGAGGACGTTCTCGAGACCCTGCGTGTAGTGCTTGAGCCGGTCGGCGAGCTCGCGATTCCGCGACTCGAGCGCGGCGACTTTTGCCTGCTGCTGCTCCACTTGGATTTCGGCGCGCGCCGAGGCGCGCGCCTCGGCACGAACAAGATCCATTTCGTGGGTCTTTGCGCCGAGCTTCGCCTGCATCAACATTGTTTCGAGCTTGCGGAGCCGGGATTCGTACGCCGCCACCGTGTCGGCCGAAGCAGGGGCACTCGCGGCGCTCGCGGCGCCTCCGTTGCTAGGAGGCGTGGTCGGAGGTGCAATTCCATTCGTGCTGCCATTAGAAGACACCGATATCAGCGAGGCCGACATGCTCTTCGCGAACTGCCGGCGCATAGCGCCCAACTCGCCTTTCAAATCCTCGCTCACATCCTTGAGGCCGAGTTCTTCGAGCTGCTGCAGATACTCGCCTACCTGCTGTTGTTGCTCGTGCGGCGCGAGCTCGCGCACTGGTTCAGGCTCCCGCAGCTGCTGCTCCTCATTCACGACGTGGAATTCGCCGATGTCGTCGAGTTGTTTTACAAGAGCTCCGAGGTTCCCCGTGCCGTAGTGTCTATACCATTCGCGCCTCCTGCCGAGCTCGCGGTCACGAATAGGCCCGACGTCTGCGTCCCACTTAGCCCGCCGCGAGCTCTCTATGAGGAGCACGCCGTAGAGGAACGGCAGGTCAATGATTTTCGCCACCTTCGATTTCAGCTCCTCGACGCGCTTGACTTCGTCGCTGAGCGCAGCCAGCGGGCGCCGCAGCTCGGTTATCAGCCGAGTTTGGAAGTCGCTCGCGGTTCTGAGCGCCTGGGCCAAGTAGGCTTGGGAGGATTCGAGGTCGTGGCAATCAGCCTTGGGCGGCCACGTCTTGACGAGCTGTTTCATGTCGAGCATCCTTTCCACGAGCCTCGACAGGGCTGCATCCAGGTTCTTCCACGCGCCATTGAGTTTCTTGTGGCTCTCGGCAATCTCCTCGACATCCAGGAGGCGAGCCAGCTCACCACCGAGTTTCGGAATCTTTTGTAGCGCCTCATAGTAATGCTTCCACTCGCCGCACGCAGCGACGTCTTCTTCGAGCTGGGCTTTCGCGTGCTCTAGTCGCCGCAATTGGCGGTGGACAACGTCTAGATTGTGATGCATATGTGTATACACGAGCTGGGCGCCTTCAAGGACAATAAATGGGTTCCCATCTACCTGCTCGTTTCGTATTGGTGGCCAGGTCTTGTCGTACACGAACACTTTGTCAGCGGGCGCATCTTTGAGCTGCGTTCCATCTGGAGACACCAGCAATAGCATATTCGGCGGATCAATCCCTTCCTCTCTGGCGATCCGGTCTTTTGGCAGGTCTGCATCGCGTACACTGCCTCGCCACGAATTGTACAGGCGCATAGTGAGGAGGTTGGTAGAGTAGGTACCTGGTACCTGGCCCTAATTCTGAGCGATGCAGCTAGGCTACGCGGACTTATCGAAAAATTCGTGCAATGATCCCGCGCACTGTTTATTCCAATTTCCACTAAACTTAGCTGCAAATCAAATTGGGCCACACCTCTTATAGGAAACCTTGGTTTCCGGATCCTGTCAACCTTGCCCATGGTGAAATTTCGAAGCCTCAATCCGGACGAGCTCGAGCAGGAAATGGCTCTTGTGCACGAGCTAGTCGCAGTCGATTTGACAGAGCCATATACGACGGTGATCTATCTATATTTCCTGAAGAACTGGCCTCAGCTTGCCATATTTGCGTACGACGAAGACACGGCCGAGACGATTGGCGTCATTGTTGGCAGTCTACGCGCCCATCAGGAACGCGTTGCGCGCGGGTACATAGCAATGCTGGCCGTGCGAAAGCAGCATCGTGGCAAAGGCATTGCGAAGCAGCTCATCAGCAGGCAGGTCGAAGTGTTCAAAGAGCTCGAAGCCGACGAGGTCACGCTTGAGGCAGAGACCTCTAATGAAGCAGCCATCTCGCTGTACCGGAGCCAGGGATTCTTGTGCACACGGCGCATGCACCATTACTACTTCGTCAAACAGGACGCGTTCCGACTAGTTCTGCCCCTCACAGAGCGCGCGCTCAAACTGCCCGTATTCCTGCCACCACTCGATGCTCAGAGACTCGGGGAACTTACTGAAAAGGTGTAATCATTAAATAATATATGCATTCGATAACGTCTGAACTGAAGCTAAGCCGGCCAGCGCCTTGGGCCAGTGCCTGGGGCTTCCCTACCTGATACCTTTTCCCTCCCCACGGACTTCCCTGCTTAACCTACACGCCCTATGGATCCATCGTCGATGGTGAGCCTGCGCACGGCGCTGCACCGTGCAGAGGTCAAAGAAGGCATTGCGCACGATTCCCATGCGATTCCACTGACCAACCGTGGCCACAAGCTCGACGCACCTACAGAAACCGCGAGCACGCTCGCCGCAATTCTGCCGCCCGACGACATCGAGTACGAGGACCCGCGGGACGCCAGCGACCTGGACGTGGATGCTGCTCAGATCCTGCAGCCCATCAGTGACCCGGCAGAAGTGAGCAGCCACCTCGTGATCAAGCGCATATTCACGAGCCCATTTCTCAAGACTCTTTCCGATGAACTTCTCGATATACTCGTAAAGGAGAAGGACGACACGGCGCAGATAGTCCAGCTCATGGACGCACTGCTCGGAGACGACGATCTCGCTCTCATGCCCCAGGTCATGGCGAAAATGGACACGCCCGCGCCGTACCCGACGCCGGAGCCCGGGCAGCCGCTGCCGAAGGTCGACGACGACATGCAGAGCTTCTTCCAGCTCCCCGAGCTCAATGTCGACCGCGATCTCGGGCTGGACGCTAAAGAGGCGCAAGTGCTGCGCGAAAAGCTGCAGGTCGCGCAGCAGCGCATGCTTGAGTACGTGCGGTCAATGGTGCAGCTCAGGCGCGACCTCACGCGCGCACAGCGGCTGCGACGCACCGTTCTGAATTGGTGTCGCGAGATGAACGGGGAGGACTACGTCAAAGAGGATCTCGACTCACAAAACAATTTCGATAATGAGGGGCTCAGCGAGCAGCCGCAGAAGGATGTCTATCATGGATGAGGGACTGCATGCTCTAGACGGCATGCTCTAAGACCTCATGCTCTAGACGGCTCTAAGACCGATGCTACTATTTATTTATTACACAAACTTATTCATTATCGTGGTCATAGACTAGCTGCATGCCCTCGGGCTCCTTGCCGTGCACGAGCAGCGCCGCCGTTTCTGCGAACATGCCGTCAACGACATGGCGCAAATCGGCACCGGTCTGCTTGAAATCCGGGTACGCGTTCACCTCGAGCAGCTTCACGCCTTTGTCGCGCGTGAGCAGGAAATCGAGGCCGAAGAACTCGAACGCGTTCGGAAGTGCTTGGAAATTGATGGGATCGCCCTCTGCCGCGGCAAACAGGTCGTGGACTACGCTATAAATGCGTTCAGAAACAAGCTCAGAGTCCGCGACTTCCCTCTCGAGCAGCGACACTCGAGCCTGCTCGCCTTGGTAACAGGTGTTTGTCAAATGCACCTTCAGGTCCTCCGCATCCTCGTCATAAGGGAATGAGCTGAAAAGCGCCAGCATGTGCTTGTTCACGTAGACTTTGAGCTTCCCAACACATAAGCAGTACACCCGCAAATGGAACTTTCTGCCATCAATTAGGAGCGGCTTGTCGATGTATTCTTGCACGATGTACTGCCGCATTTGGTCCTCGTCCTCGCTCAGCGTTTCGTCAAATATTTTTTGTAGGTCTTCCTGTGTTCGAAAAAGGCGGATTCCGTGAGCGCGCTCACCCAATGCCGGCTTCAGTATCCATCTTTTCCCCGTTTGCAGTTCCTGCTTCAGGTCCCAGCACTCGTCGAGCGCATCGTCGAGAAATTCGGGGTAATCGAGCTCGAAATTAAAGCTGTCCGGCCAGGCATCATGCAAAGACGACTCGGGCCGTTTCGCTCGATACTGCAGAATCGTGTTGCCCAAATAGTTCTTGCGCGTAAGAGCCTTCCGGTAGACGTACGAATACACAAATTTTGTCCGCTCGTTTCGCGTGTCAAAGTCATAGGTGTCATAATCCTCGTACTTGACCACATAGTCGACCCCGGGATCGCACTTATCATGCACTTCAACCCCCAATGGCCTCAGTGCAGAAGTCCAGGCCTCAGTGACATACGCATTTACGGGCTCCACAAAGGCCGCCCTCATCACAACCCAACAGAGACTTCAGGAAAAGTAGAAAAACATTAGAGACGTATATACGGGAACTAAATCGCATACAGGATATTTTTTTTTATAAATACTTGGCTAGGTCGATTTTACCATCGACTTCGGCACTCTGGAAGACTGCTCTAATCGGCGAAACGGTGATCTCATTGTGCATGACCACCCACGCATCCGACCCCGGACCGGCATTCAGCACCGATTCGTCGCATTTCGTGTAGTCCGGACTCCACTTGTAGGAATGCTTCGCCGGGTCGGGCCGGCTGAAGACGGCATCCCACGTATTCTGGAGAATTTGCGTGTAGTGGATCGGCGTTGCCGGGCTCAAGTCCGAAAACAGGGGGACGTTCACCGAGTACACTTGCGCGTCTTCGCTCCAGTTGTCCATCAAAAACTTCACAATGCCGACGGAAAGCTTGCTCGCCATAGACACGTGCTCCTCCGGATGGCCAATCATGGTATAGCTGTAGGACAGCGCTATGCCGCGCACGCCCATAACTGCCGCTTCCAGAGTAGCTCCAACCGTTCCTGAGCTCATAATGTACGCCGCAGACGTGTTGCGGCCGTAGTTGGGCCCGCTGATGACGAGATCTATCGGGCCCAGGTGCTTTACACCTATGTTCGCGCAGCTGGCCGGCGTGCCGTTCAGCAGCAGCCATTCTAGGTCGTCCGTGCGGCTGTCCTTGATCACCGTGCCGGTCACGTCCTCGCCAATTATGTGCGCTTTACCAATCCACGACCGCTGCTGGCTGGGCACCGCGATGACGATCTCCCAATCGGTGTTCTTTTGCAGCGTCTGCACAAAGTTCGCAATGTACGGCGAGATCTGCGCGTCCGGAGGACCGTCGTCGTTGGTAACAAGCACTCTCATTACAGATTATTGACTCCTGACACAGACGCTGTACGTGCGGATCGATTACCCTTATTTAGCAGCAGCACCGCCCCGATATGCTTACCTTCTTGCCGTTAAGCACGTCGAGTTCCGTATGAGACTGAGCTTCAGTCATTTGGGGAAGCATTCAGAGAATGTGCAGCATGACTTTACGACGTTCTTGAAGCGAGTCGTCACGAACGAAGATGCGCCGGATCCCGAAGACGAGTCGCCGTCGATCCCAAAGATTTCGCTACACCTTGAGGTCCAGTTGAGTGATGAGGATAAGCCAGTTAATGTTACGGACCAAATTGCCGCTACGAAACTGGTGGGAAAAAGGCTAGCAGATATTAGTACGTATCGCGAGGGGGACCATATTGTTCTCGAAGACGACGAGGGTAATGTCATCCATAAGTTCAACATCGGCGATTCCCGCGGCGACATTGTGGGCGAGCCGCACCTCCAGATAATTGCATGATGCCTTTGTATTTCTAAATAATAATGCCAGTTTATGGATACGGTTTGGAATGGACGTTAATGGATATGGTTTGGAATGAAAATCGACGGATATGGTTTGGAAGTTAATGGAGGGTACCCCTATGCAGTATGCACTAGGGAGCCCGTATGACCATTCCACGAGACAGACGCGTATCAGGGAGCAAAATAGTAGCATTGAGCCAGCGTTGACGCTACTCGCAGCGCGTTTCTCTATACTCACAGGGTTTGGAAACCTCAGTCTGGGTAATACCGCTTGGTCGCGTTTTCGGACTCCAATGCGTCGTTCCGATGACCAGGGACCAGTCCGAAAACGCGTGCGGGGCTCATCCTTAAACGAAGATACGCCAGTATTAGGTCAAGACACGCTCAGATCACATTTGGTGCAGGCACCGAATCGGAGACTGGCGAGCCAAACTCCAGAATTCACCCCTGGAGCCATTCTGAACTTGCGACTCATCAACTTTCAGGTGGCTTCGGACTCGACATATGAATTTGGCCCCTTGTTGAACCTCGTACTCGGGAGTAATGGCACAGGAAAATCTACAATCATTAACGCGCTCTTCCTGCTTTTCAGAGGATCACTTGCGAGTTTAGACCGCCGAGATTATGCTGGCTTCATTCAGCACGGCCGCGAAACTGCCTATGTAAGTGCGCTGATCCAGAGCAAGGACCCCACCGGCGAGAACTTGATCCTAACTATGGTTCTCGAAAAGAGCAAGCCTGCGATTGCCAATTGGTTCTTGAATTTGCATCCGATACCTTCTAAGAGACTGGCGTCTCTTCTTGAGGACTATCGCATTCAGGTGAACAACCTGTGCCAATTTCTCTCCCAGTTTCGAGTCGCTGCCTTTTCGGGAGAGACTGCCCAGCAGCGGCTGAAGTCTACTGAGTTGGCCGTGGGCTACCCGGGGATTGTGAAGGACCACGAAATGCTCGCGGGCGCCGGTGAGGAGCTGTCAAGAGCGTCAGAAGTCATGACGCAGCGCACAGTTGTCATCGAAAAACTCACTCAAAGCCGTGCCGAGCTGCAGGAGAAGCTCCAGCGCATCGAGGAGACGGTGAACTTGAAGCAGCGAGCTGCCTTGATAGAGAACGCCATCGCCGTTAAGGCGTATGACGACATGCGCAAGGAAGTTGCTGATCTTAAGAAACGACACACCGAGGCGAAGAAGAGTCTTGCCAAATTCGATGCCGAAATGCAACCATACGCCAGTGAAATGCGTACTTTAGAGGGCAAAATCCACGAGCTTAGAACCGCGAACGTGGTTGACGTGACCACGATTAAGCAGGTGTTCGCACGCGCTCAGCAGAGCTTGGAACTAAGCCAGCGGCGAGTCACTGCGCTGACCAGAGATATCACGAAATCGCGAGAGTTCATTGAGAAGCTTGATGCAGACATCCAGCTCCAGGAATACCAGCTTACGGAGACGAGGCTAGAAACGTCGCGCCACCTCAGCAATTTGAACGCAAACGGCATGCGCGATGAGGAGTACGAAACTCTACAGGAGACGGCCGCGCGAAGCCAGACAAAGCATGCTGCGGAACTGAAGAAGCTTCGCAGCCTCACTGATCAGCTGGACGAGCATGTGCGCCAGAAAGAGAGCCTCTTGCGTTCGATGACCGTGTCCAAGGACAAGCTGCAGATCCTCGAGGCGGAGGTGGCGAAACAGCCGAAATCTTTGAGCAGCGACCCAAATGTGAACTACCCCATGCGCGATGTGACTCGTTTGCGCGAGTTCGTGCGCGACGACCGCGATCTTGCTAGGTGCGCTCGCGTGATCAAGCAGAGCATGGAGCAGTCTCGCGTCGAGAAATCCGTCATTATGCCGGCTGTGCTATCGCTCAGCATAACAAACCCCGTGGCCGCCCGCATTTTCTCGAGGAGTGTTCGAAATGATCAGTTAGTCAAGTTTGTGTGCCGCTCTGAGCGGGACCAGCGCTACCTCGCAGACCTCAGCTCGCAAGCGAATCTGCGACTCCGCACTACACTTGTGTCCGGGACCGCGCCGGGCCAGTCGATCAAGGAAGCAGAACTCCGCCAATTCAAAGCTCTCGGCTTCGATGGCGTGCTCACGGATTACTTGGAGTGCCCACCAGCAATGATGGCATTCTTGGCCTCCCTTGGACTGTCCACTCTACTCGTGTCGTTCAAACCGCTGAGTGCGGAGGCTATCCAGCTTGTTCGCAATTTCGCCGCGCGGTCGGCCGGGATCCGCTGTGCAGACCCGCAGAATTTCTACTCGTTCTCGCGGAGTCGCTACGGCTCGAAGCAAGTCACCGAATCGAGCTCGAAATTGCCCCAGGCTCTTGACCCGTTCACGAAGTTCATGAGCCAGCACCGCACGATTCAAGAAAATATGCAAGGCCGGCAAGAGAAAATCGAAGAGATTCATAAACTGCGCGAGTCTCTACAGCGGTCTAAGGCTCGGTTCGACCAATCGAGCACGGCCATCGAGCAGCTCGAGCCAAGTATTGCCCAAAAGCAACAAGAATGTGACGCACTGCAGCACGAGGCAAAGGCGCACGCTGCACAGTTCCACAAGGAAAAGGCGCTGCGTGCAAACTTGCAGAGAAGCCGAGCCGAAGAAGTGGCTATCAACGACTCGCTGACTAGAAAAAGGGCCCAAAAAGAGACAGAGCTTTCGAGTTTGCGTTCCGTTGTCTTCAATCTCTGCGGTGAAATAGAAACCATGAGTAAACTGAACGAGGAAGAGGGCCGTGCGCTGCCCGAGTTAATGACAGCCGATTTGCGCAACGAAAAGCTCGGAATAGAGCGCACGGACCACGAGAATCAGCTTGAATTGCTCCGCTCAGCCGTCACGACGCAGCGGCAGAGCCACGAGAAGGAGATAACGAAATGGGAGACTGAGCTGCTGCAGCTGCGATCCTCACAGCAGCAGGCGAAAGCGGATGCGCAGAACGCGCGTTCTTGGATCCGTGAGCACAACAAAGAAGCCGAGGCCCAGCAGTTATCTGAGAAGAGTATTCGAGACCTTCGCGAAGAATTGCACCAACTCCAAGCCTCAGTAACGCTTCATGACCAGCAGTCAGATAGCCTTGTCAGCATCCAGACTAGGCTGGCCACAGTGCGGAGCCAGCTAGAAGAGGAGACGCAGCAGCAAGCCGAAGACGAAGCGAGAGTTGCCCACATCACAGAGGAGCACAGCGAGATCCGCGAACGCTGGGAGCATCATATCCGCGACATGGTCACCAAGGTCTCGGAGAAATTCTCTGAACTGTTCAAACGAGTCGGGTCAAGTGGCCACGTCGCACTGATCACGCCCAGCGAGCTCAATGTCGGCACATGGGGAATCGACATCTACATCTCATTTCGCACGAGCGAGGCTCCACAAAAGCTCTCTGCAATGCGCCAGAGCGGCGGCGAGCGTTCCGTATCTACTGCGCTCTATTTGCTCTCCTTGCAAGGCTTACAAACTGCGCCTTTCCGTGTGCTCGATGAGATCAACCAGGGACTCGACGAGAAGAACGAACGCGTTGTTATGGACTACTATGTTGACATGTCCTGCAATGCTGCGCAGGACGACCGCCAGCAGTATTTCCTTGTCACGCCGAAGCTTATTCTCAATGTCCCGACGCACAGAGATATGAATATCGTGTTCATCACTAGTGGCGAACTCGTACGAGACTCGGAAAGATTTTTGAAAGCGACGAACTCCTCGGAGCGGGACAGGGCTATTGCCAGTGTTTCTTAAAACCATTAATGTTACAAAAAGTATCTAAGTAGCATACTCTAAGGATCATATTTTGAATCTAACTTGTCAGACAGCCTTAATGCCCACCACAGTGTGCTTCCTCCGAAGAGGCCTGCACAAAGGGTAGAGATCATCGCTCCTCGACTCTTACGTGAAGAGTCAAGATTATTTAGTAACAGCAATCGCTTCCGAAGAAGACATGCCAGAACCAGTTTCTCACTCTAGGGCAAAAAGGACTCTCAATCATCAACCAAGTTGGATTCATGTGGCTAATTTGGATGAACCAAAATAGCAGCGACCTATAAGAATATGATCCTTAGAGTAAATCGCTATGAAGAAAATTTAGGGGACGGTAGTCCTTATATATTTCAGGCGGGATAGACCTTACCCTGAGAATTTAGTGACGGGACAATTGCATCGACGACTTCGAAGCGAACAACTTTGCACCCTCACTGAAATGCAAGTAAACTCCATATTTTGAGCTTGCCAGGACGGGCGGCTTCACAAACTTATGGAAGGCTATAGACCAGGTCGACGAGCTTCGGGCGCCCTAAAGCCCTTGCTTATATAACAACAGCGACTCGCCGTGCTGGTGAGATAGTATCTCACAGAGATGAGGCTTGAGGCCAATAATTTGCACGAGCCTCTGAAATCCATTTTAAAAGTAGTGCGCGAAATAATTCCTTCATTGCTTGCGTCTAACGACGGACTTAGACACGCTGTGTGTCATATGGTGCCGCGGTCACATGACCGGAACCCACTCATCTCGTCTCTGCTGAAAAATCCTCTAACTAACCCAACTCTACCGAGTTAAACCAGATCCCGTTTATTAAAAAAATACAAAATGGCCACCGCTCGGTTGTACACTAAGGCCCGCCACTTGAGCTACCAGCGCTCGAAGCATGTCACGAACCCGGACGTGTCGCTTGTTCAGATCGAGGGCGTCGACTCCTCGGAGGACGCTAAGTTCTACCTTGGCAAGCGTATTGCCTTCGTCTACCGTGCCAATAAGGAGAAGAACGGCTCTAAGATCCGTGTCATTTGGGGCAAGATCGTGAGGACTCACGGCAACTCTGGCATTGTTCGTGCCCGTTTCCGCCGCAACCTGCCCCCTCAGACTTTCGGTGCCTCCCTCAGAGTCATGCTCTACCCCTCCCAGATCTAAGTCGGGAGTGGTTTAGCCATTTAAATGAAGGAACTAATTTAAGTATTAAAACATATTATTGAACTGTCATGACGGACGTTTCTCTGGGTCGAACCAAATGAGTCACCTGGGCCGTGGCGCGGATATGCATTACGCACCTTGATTTGTACTGTGTGTATTAAATAGATCCAGCCGGGTTATCCTTATTGCATGCAATATTTACAGTAGCCTGCGCATCTCTAGCTGTGCACTCGTAGTGTGGCTTACCGGTATGTAGTAATATCTGCTTACCCAATCCGAGGCAGTCGAATAGAACCACTGGTCACTCACGAAACACAAGCACCGATGATCCCGTATGAGGCTCTGCTCCCTTACGGAGTGATGATGACGCTGCTGACTGTCTGCGGCGGCGGACTCAGCGCGATTCACTTTGCGCGGAACGGCTACAAGCGCGACCGTTTCAACTTGGACCGTTACGAGACATATCTCATCGAGCGCGACTACCGCTTGACCGGCAGCTACCGTGGCCAGAGCGACAGCCCCATTGCGCCGGACTATTTCAAGACGAACTCTGTCTGGAAGCTGTCTAAGCCGTCGCCGAGTTAGACGTATATTTATCTCATAAATTTAAGTAAAAGAAATTGTGCACTAGAACAGCGCCACTGGGCAAAGTCCGCGGGTCCGAAGAAGCGGCTAGAGTGAAACCGTTCCGCTGGTAGAAGCCCACGGCATTCGGAGAAGAGAAGAACTCGAGCTTCGCTGGCCCGTCGAGACCAGGGGGCGCAACGATCTCGCTTTCTTTGCAGAGCTGCACCAAGACGGACTGCATAAATGTCTTGCCCACGCCTTTCCCCTGATAGTCTTGTCTAACGCCAAACACGCCGAGATAATATGCCAACGATGATGGGTAACTTACGTCGTAAAGCTGCTTGCTCGGTAGTTTTTTCAGTGCTTCCATACGCGCGTCCGTCGCAATAGCACCGCAAGTGACTCGACCGTAATCGTATTCCGCAAGCATAGATCTTGGTGCCAGCAGATCCTTGAACGACCGCTGGGCCCACATATCCTGGAGCTGGAACACGCATTGCAGGAAAACATTCACTACTCTCTGCCAGAGCCGCACCTCTTGACCGTGTTTCAAAGGTGGCGCGTACTCGGGAGCAGTCACAATGGCTAAGGCAACATCCTCTCCTGTATTTGGATCCTGCCCCAGAAACAAGCCGTTCCGCGGGTTTTGCCGAGCACTCAAGAAGATGCTGCGCGCGAACCGCTGTGCCACTATTTTGAATTTTGGCATGCGAATCATCTGGTGGTAGCCGGGCAGCGTGTTCCTCCAGCAGTACTCTGGGGGCCAGAACTCACAACGAATGAGCGTGTCGCAGAACGCGTAGTTCATTACATTGGATGCTCGCAGCGAAAGATCCCAAGTGACCTCGGATTGGGTGTAGAACCCAACGTCGAGCTCCATTGATAACTGATAAGTGAATAGTCATCCTCGTATCTAAGGGTTCCGATGCACTGTATTACTGTAAACGGGTTGAAAGCAAGTCGATTTGGTCTTTGGAAAGAAGGTGTCCGTTTTTAGATCCCAATGATTAAAGTTAATTTTAGTTCGATGCAAACAAACTCGATCTTGGCCGTATTTCGTGATATGAGATCTCGTCCTAATTAGGGAAAATTTCCGTACCCGCACCGCCGCTTCGCAGTTACGGTTACTATTGTCTTTTGATGCCCAAAACCCAGCAATTGTCCAAACTCAACATGAGCCGTAAACAGGATGCCATTTCCCGCCTGCAGCAGGAGCACGCCGCAATAACAGCTAGGTACTGCAAACTAATGCATGAAGCAGGACTCCGCTTCGAGAAACAAGTTAAGGAGTTGAACGAAACTCACGCTTCCCTGGTCAACCAGCAGAAGCAGCAGGCAGGGGCGGTTCTGAGAATGCAAAATGCTGAGCTACTGGGAAGCGGCAGTTCGATGACCTCACATGACATAGGTGACTATAATTTTTAGAATCGCGTTCAGTCAAATATTTGCTTCTTGATTTATTTCTTTTCGCTATCCTTTCCACTATTCGCTACTCTTTAGCTACTTTTCGCTGATTTTTTCGCTACTTTCGCTACTTCTCTTGTATTTCATAGAGTACAGGAACCCTTCTCAAACACACTACCAGCAGGTTCGTTGCGAGGATGTCGTTTTATGGGATTAATAACTACACGTCCTCCATGCCGGTGGACCCGGTCAAAATCCAGTTGGCCGAGACCGAGGCCGAGCTGCTGCAGAGCATCCATAAAGGCATCCTCGACGGGTGCCAGAAAAAATGTTTTGTGCCCTACTACACCGAGTCCGAATTGAGCAAAGGCGAGAACGCGTGCGTGGATCGCTGCACGTCGAAGTTCTATAAGGCGAATCTCATCATCGGACAACATATGAAGGACCTTGGCGTCCAGCCAGAAGATGTGACGGCGCCATCACTTATAAAGGCATCCTTGGGCCAGCACGGCACGCTCGGGGAGTGAGCAATTAGAACTTTAGAACTTGTACATATAATTTATAGCTCTGTTAATTTAGGAATGGTGCCGAAACGGTCCGCAATTTCGAACGCAATTTCGAACGCAATTTCGAACGCAACTTGGCACGCATGTGGCACCAACATATGCAAAACGTGGACGAATCCACGCAAGAATAATTCGTCTCTAAGGGGTATAATAAATTAAATGATGCTGGGTATTTTCGGTAATTCCGCGACACGAGTTGCTCAGCCCATCAGTCGCTCAGCCCATCATTGAGCGGCGCTTCAAGAAGTTGATTGTGCGCCGCTTGAAGTTCGACTGGTCCCGCGCCTCCTCGTCGACCCGCGGCACGCCTCCATACATCTTGGTTGCCGTAGAAGGCGCGCGCTGCGTTGTTGTCGACGCATACGAGCTACGGCGCGATGCCTGGTAGGACTCACGGCGAGACGACACGAGTTCGGGCGACGGCCGGGACGCCGAGTGTGCCCCTGTATCAGTAGTGCGTGCCGTTGACTGGGCCGTTGACTGGGCTGCAGGATTGGCTGTCGCATGAACACTATGGGCTGTAGAGGGAGTTCTAGAATGAGCCGCAGGCGCGTGCACTGCTTGCACTGCGGGCTGCGCCGCGGGCTGCGCGGATTTGCGCCACAGCGCTGCAGACCAGCGGAATTTGGATTTCGACTTTGCCTCGGCCACGGCGGCCTGTTTAGCGGCATCGGCGCGCTTCATAGCATCGGCGCGCGCCGCGGCCTCGAGCCGCGCCGCCTCGGCGCGCCGCGCGTCCGCGCGCGCGCTCTCCTCGCGCACCTCGGCCGCCCTCAACGCGGCCTTGTCCGTATCCATGATCGTAGTTTCTTGGCGGTGCGACATGCGCCGCTGCTGGATTTCCTGGCGCCGCGCCTCGGCCGCGACGCCGGCCGTGCGGACGCTCGTGCGGCGCGTCGGCGGCGTCACCTCGGCCCGTTTCGGCGTGCCGATATTGAGGTTCGGAAGGTCGGCGCGCGGCGGCGAGTCGTCCATGCGCGCGTCCGCGGCGAGCGGCGCTTTGCGGCCGGGCGACGTCTCCGGCGTCCTCGGCACCGAGGCGAGAAGCTTGCTGTCCTCCTCGACGAGCGACGTGGGGCGGCTCATCTCGCCGTGCTTCGACGACTCGCGGCTGAGCTCGACGCGCGGCTGCGACGCGCGCGGCACAAACAGCGACGAGCCCGAGCCGAGCTCGAAGTAATTAGTGCGCGTGGGCTGGAAACTCACGGGCCGCGGCTTTGTAGTTTGCGCCAGTTTCTGCGGCTGCGGCGACGGCGCAATGGCCAAACCAGGAACCTCGTCGATTTTCGACTGCTGCAACCGGCTTAATGGCACGCTGCCCGGGACCATGGACGACGTGCGCACGGGCGGCTTCGCCGGCGACCTTGACGGCGACTTCCCGTTGCGCGACGACGCGGCCGCGGCCGCCGAGGCCGAGCGCGCGAGGTTCTGCGCCTGCAGCGCCACCTGCGCATGAGCCTGCGCCTGCGCCTGCGCGCTGGCCACTTTCTGCTGGTAGTGCGACGCGTACCTCGACGCTGGCGGCGCTGGCGCTGGCGTGTGACCGTGAGCTGGCGCATGCCCGTGAGCTGGCGCGTGCCCGTGAGCTGGAGCGTAGGCATGCTGCGTCGAGCCGAGAGCGGGCATCGCCGAGATGGGTCTTGCCCGCGGCGGCCCAGCGAGGGCGCGGCCTGCGCGCGCAGCCGCTGAGGCCGTTGCCGCGTTCGCCATGCTGCTGACGCTGGCCGAGCTCTCGGACGCCGGCAGCGTCGAGCTGACGAGGCTCGCGCTGCTGACGCTGCTGCTCATGCCGAGGCTCGGGGCGCCGGCGGCGCTCGTGCTCGCACGCTTCGCCGCCAAGTACGGCGACTTTCCCTCGTGCTCGCTTGCCGTGATCGACAAGAAGCTGGCGTGGTCGCGCAGCCAGCTGTGCGAGACGATTTCGGACATGTGCGCACGGCGTTGCGGGTCCACAACGAGGATGCGGCGCAGCAGGTCGCGGGGCTCGGGCCCGATCCAGTCCGGGAACTTGAGCGGCGTCGTCGAGATGTACTGGTAGAGCTGCTGGATGTTCTCGGACTCCGGGTTGTTTGGGTCGTCGTCGAAGGGCAAGTACCCGGCCAAGAACGTGAACAGAATGACGCCGACCGACCAGATATCCGCCATTTTGCCGTCGTAGTGGTACTCACTCGTGACGACCTCGGGCGCCGCGTAGCAGGGCGAGCCGCAGCTCGTGCGCATGTACTTGATGCCGGAGCTTGTGCGGAACGAGTTCGCGAAGCCGAAGTCGGAGATCATGATGTTGTTGTTGCTGTCGAGCAGCAGGTTCTCGAGTTTCAGGTCGCGGTGCACGATGCCCTTCTGATGCAGGTAGCTCACGCCGCTGACGAGCTGCGCGAACAGCTTCGCGGCCTGCCGCTCGTCGAGGCGGCCGTGCTTGTAGATGTAGCTGAACATGTCGCCGCCGCTCGCGAAGTCGAGCACAATGCCGATGTACGTCGACGTGCGCAGCAGCCGGCGCAGAGGGATGATGTGCGGGTGGTGGCACGCCTTGAGCGAGTTGATCTCGTGCGTCACCTTGCTCTTCTGGGCCTCGTCGACGCCGTTCAGGCGGTCCTGGCGGATCAGCTTCACGGCGTACTCCTTGCGGACGCCGTTCTCCTCGGCAGACGCGAGCTTGACCTTGCCGAACTCGCCTTCGCCCAGCGTGCGGCCAAGAAGGTACTCTCCGAGGCGGTGCTGCCGCGTGGGGTGCATGCGGCTGATCGTGCTCAATCGCGAGCTGACCGAGCTGGACGACGGGACGGCAGGAGCCCGGGGGTTCACAGAATCGACGATGTCAATCTGCGACATCGCTGCGGTATCTAGGGCGTCAGGAGAGGCGAGGAATTCCGGGATCAAGGGAGCGGTTAAGTGGGTGTTTGTTTACGCAAAGGGTGACATGCCTACATGCCATTATAATCCCTTACGTCATCGGTGCCCTTCCAGGATGCGGCCCCCTTGCCCGTGTAGAAAATTACCTGTTGGTGTTCAGCGTCGGACGCGTGTGTTCGAGATTAATATAGCGACGCATAATATTACATGGAATGGGGGGAAATTGTCGTTCATGTGAAACAACTCCTTTCTTTTGTTTTTTTGCAAACCTCCCCGCGCTGACGCTACATGCTTTTCGAGGAATGCAATATGCTGTGGGGCTAGGTTGTGCGCCAGACTTAATACGTGGAGAACGAGACAAAGGCATCTTTGCTAACAACCAAAGCGACTCTGGCTGTGTAGGAGGTGAAATGTGGGCCATTTAGTCGCATGGCGCGTGGACCCTCACAAACCTGGTGTCTGCTGGTCAGTGGTGTCTCCCCGCTCATGCTCTCAGAGTAAAACCTGACCCTATTAACCCGATTGAGAATGTCACGATTTTCCGTCTAAAATAGGAAACCGAGCGTTGGCTCACACGCCCAATCACACACTGCAGGGTAATTGTGCACGTCTACAGGCGCGATGGGCAGTCCCAACTCCTGTTATGCATGATCTGTAATAAACATGATCTGTAATAAACGCGTAGCTCCGCACGGAGGGCCGGCAGGGGCCGGCGGCTTGAGGACTTGCGTCATTCGTTCCCCTTCTTTAATGTATAGCTAAATCTGTACGCGATGTCGTTAATTGATATTTGGTTCTTAGATCGCCGAGAAATCCACAAGGATGCTCCTAGCCTCAACAAGACATAGTCTTGGACTGTGCTGAACCCCACCATTATTCAAGTACACAACACAGGCTACAAATCACTACTGCTTTCCACAGTTCCACCGATTTTTGTTGCTTTACTCAAGACCGCCTCTGGTGGTTGTCCCTAATACACTTCACCAAAAAACCTCCAGGCATCTATGGAAGAAGGCTGCAGTCACAGTCGGGCGGCCAGCGACGCCCAGCTTGATGCGTTCGGCTCCGCTGTCCGATTGCAGCTCGCTCAGAACCTGCGCAGGTCGCAATTCCGGGCGGCTTGCGAGCAATGTGGCAACGCAGGCCTGTCAATGTGCTGCCTCGACTGCGATTACATCGGCTGTCCGACCCACAGCGACCACACGCACAACCTCGCGTGCACGCTCGGGACCGACTACGAGGGTGTGTTGTGGTGCTTCCAGTGTAAAGACGTCGTCGTTGATCCGCGGTTCGAGCAGCGCCGGCTCACTGAGATCCACTACGCTCTTGGCGCGGCCGCGGCCGCGCCAGGGAAAAAGGAGCTCGGGCCGCTCAAGGGAGTAAAGCCCACATTCCATGCGAAACAGGGATTGCGTGGCTTAGTGAACCTGGGCGCGACATGCTACATGAGCGTTGTGCTGCAGTCGCTTGTGCACAACCCGCTCGTCCGCGCCTACTTCCTCGGCGGCGGCCACGAAAACGAGAAATGCACGCGCGCGAGCTGCCTGGCCTGCTCGGTGGACAGGCTATACAGCGACTTTTTTGCGTCGTCGAGCGTGCTCGGATACGCCATCACCGACCTCATCATATCCATGGCCGAGAGAAAGCCGATGATGGGCGCCGGCTCGACCGAGCAGGATGCGCACGAATTCTACCTCATGCTTCTCGACGATTTCCACACGTCGCACATGGACTCTTTGCGGCTCGGCCACCGGTCCGAGGACGCGGCCGTGTGTGGCTGCGTGGCCCACCGCAGTTTCTCGGGCACAATGGAAAGCACGCTGAACTGCACGTGCGGCCAGCAGACGCGGCGCTGGGAGCCCATTGTCGACCTCGGCCTCGATCTCAACTCGGACCCGCGGGCCGGCCCGACGTCCATAGAGGAGGCGCTCAGGAGATTTACGAGCGCCGAGATGCTGGCGAACTTCACGTGCGAGAATTGCGGCCTCCAAAATACGACGAGCAAGCAACTGAAAATCGCATCGCCGCCGCCGGCGCTCATGATCCAGCTGAAACGGTTCAAGCACGTTGGCTCGAAGGGGTCCGTCAAGGTCGACGCGCCCGTGCAGTTCGGCCTGCAGCTCGACATCGGTCCGTACACCTCGAGCATCTCGACGAGCAACGCAGACACGCGCGAAGAGAGCACGGTCGAGCGCGGCAAACTCGTGTACGAGCTGTTTGGGGTCATCAGCCACACGGGCACACTCGACACGGGCCATTACACGTGCATGATGAAGCACAGCTCGGGCCAGTGGTACAACTTCGACGACACGATGGTCACGCTCATTGATGTAAACAGCGTCACGAAGGCAAAAGACGCCTATCTTCTCTACTACGTAGTGAAATGGGCTGTGTAATTTATTTAGTTTCTAGGTCTATGATGCGCCTCTGCTCGAAACAGGCCACCCGTCCGGCCTCGAATGGGTGGAAAAACCCTGCCGCGCCTGGAGAATTCCCCCACGCACCCACCACGAAAAAAACATGGAGCAGTATTTTTCACGAGGCATTAAAAGCCTGGTTCTTCGCCACGGCCCGCCTTCATACGACGAGTTCGACAGCCTCACTGCCCAGACAGAGCCCGCTCGTGTGGCGCTGTACAGCCCAAACGGCGGGGCCTTCGCGTACGCCACTGCGCAGGAAACTAAGGTCCTCGATCCGGATACACGGGAGGTGGTGTGCACGATCCCCGTGCCGGCCTCGGATATGTACTTCAGCCCCCTCGGCAGCTTCCTAGTGACCTGGGTTCGAGCGAAGAAGGACGGTGAGACGGGCAACTGGGTCCCGAATCTCAAGATCTGGTCGGCCAAGACGGGCGAGTTCGTGTCTGAGTACGTGCAGGTGACGCAGGGAAGCTACCGCGGTGGCTGGCACGTGCAGTTCACCTCGGACGAGCAGTTCTACGTGCAGCAGATCGGCACGAAGAATCTCGTTGTGACCGAGACGAGCAGCGGCGCAAAAAATACTATCGGCTCGCTTAGCATCCCCAGCGGAATCGAGGAGTTCAGCGTCAGCCCCGGCAAGAACCCGTCCGTCTGCGTGTTTGTGGGTTCTCAAAACGGCAAGCCCGCCTCGATCCGCGTGTACAAATTGCCGAGTCTCGCGCATCCTGTGGCATCGCGCACGCTTTTCAAGGCCGAGTCCGTGCTCTGTCAATGGAACAAGCTCGGCACGGGCCTTCTTGTTGTTGCGCAAACAGAAACGGACAGCTCGAACAAGTCCTACTACGGAGAGTCCACTCTGTACCTGCTGAACGTTAATACTGGTGCTGATCAACGCATCATGCTTCCGAAAGAGGGTCCTGTCTACGACGTGGCCTGGTCGCCAGAATCCGATGAGTTCGGTGTGGTTTATGGCCTGATGCCCGCGCGCACGAGCTTTTTCAACCCGCGTGGAGAAGAGACGCTGACTCTGCCGCTGGCGCCGCGCAACCACGTCAAGTACTCGCCGGATGGTAAGCTTGTGATCGTTGCCGGTTTCGGCAATCTCCGCGGCAACATGGAGATCTACGACCGCACTAAGAACTTCGGCAAAGTCGGCGAGCTGCTTGCGGCGAACTCCTCTTTCTACGACTGGAGCCCGTGCTCGAAGTTCATTTTGACGGCGACGACCTCGCCGCGCATGCGCGTGGACAACGGCGTCAAGCTCTGGGACTACATGGGCCGCCTGTTGTACGTGCATGACGACGATGAGCTGTACTCTGTTGGCTGGCGCCCGAAGGTCGTGCCCGGGGCCGTGAAGTTGATAGATATTAAGCCGCATGAGAGCGCGCTGAAGCAGCGCGAGACGAAGCCCGAGGTCAAGGAGAAGGGAGCATACGTGCCGCCGCACGCGAGGCAGAGCGGCGCCGCCCCGCGCGCTGTGCGCACACTCTACGACGCGGCCCAAAACGCGCCGCCATCAACGGCCTTCAAGAACCGAAACACGCCGAAGGAGCAGCCCAAGCGAAACTGGACTCCGGGCACAAAACCGCCTGCCGCCGCCGCAACGATCCCGCAAACGGACAGCGGTGTCGCGGTGGGTGGCGCGGTTGTAAAGCCCGAGGAGAAGCAGATCCGGTCGCTTGTGAAGAAGCTGCGTGCCATTGACGAGCTGAAACAGAAGCAGGCGAACGGCGTGCCGCTTGAGGTCACGCAGACACAGAAAATCGAAAGCGAAAAAGATGTAATCGCGAAACTCCAGGCTCTGGGCTGGTCCAGTGACGAGTAACTTGTTTCCAGTGCGAATTCTGTATATAAAAAGATATAGATACGTTTTTGTGCGAGGAATGCCTTAGCCCGTGCGGGATCTCATTAGCAGCCGTAGCTGACATGGACAATACTTGATCCGTTGCATACATTTATACAGTACGGTTTAATTCGAACTATACTGCGAATCTGCCATCAGGTATTAAAGTACAGTAAACGACTTCATATGATCCAAAGGCATCCCCGCATTTTCGGAATCCTCCTCCTCACCCCACAACCCCCGCAGGGCCTGAGCTTTTTGACATAAATACTAGAGCCTGTTAAAAGATCCAGCATGGACAAATTATTTCGCTTAGACGGTAAAGTTGCTGTGGTCACCGGAGGGTCCCGTGGCCTCGGATACAACATGTGTGAGGCATTTCTGCTCAGCGGGGCCGCCCGAGTCTACGTGAGCTCCCGCAAGGAGAAAGCATGCGTCGACGCTGCAGCTGCGCTGAACGAGATCGCGAGAAAGCACAATCTCAAGGGCGAGGCCATTCCGGCAGCTGCAGACTGTTCCTCGGACGCAGGCGTCGATGGCTTGTTCCACATGGTCTCTGCCCGCGAGCCGCAGATCGACATTCTCGCGGCCAATGCCGGGGCAACTTGGGGCGCTCCGCTTGGCGAGCACAAGGGCGAGTATGTCGATAAAGTGCTGGACCTCAATGTCAAGGGAGTGTTCCTCACGATCCAGGCGTTCGCGCCTCTGCTTGCTAAGGCGGGCAAGGCGGGCGATCCGAGCCGCGTGCTCGTTACCGGGTCAGTAGCCGGCATAAGGAGCGGCTTGAGCGGGGGCACTTATGGCTACCTTGCAAGCAAGGCCGCGGTGCACCACTTAGCGAAGTCGCTAGCGGTCGAACTGGGCCCCGAAAACATCACGGTGAATGTCTTGGCGCCCGGGTTTTTCCCGACCAAGATGTCGAATGGGCTGTTAAGCGTCATTGGCGACGAGATGAGGGAGACGAACCCGATGCGGCGGCTTGGCGAGGACCGGGACATTATGGGCGCTGTGGTCTATCTCTGCTCGCGTGCGGGTAGCTACATCAATGGCACTGTGTTGCCTATAGACGGCGGCCAGAATCTCTCCGGTAAGCTCTAAGATACGGGCTTTTCTTTATGAGCAAGGCACAGCACAGCACAGCAGGCACAGCAGGCACAGCAGGCACAGCAGGCACAGCAGGCACAGCAGGCACAGCAGGCACAGCAGGCACAGCAGGCACAGCAGGCACAGCACAATCACAACACAGCAGGCAAGTAGTACATATATGTAACAAAAGCATGCTTTTAGACTTCAATTACTTCAGACATTATAATTTACTTCTTCTCCTTCTTCTCCTTCTTCTTCTCCTTCTTTTCCTTCTTTTCCTTCTTCTCTTTCTTCTCCTTCTTCTCCTTCTTCGCCTCCTTTTTCGCCTTCTTCTCGGCCTTGCGCGCAGCCTTCTCGTCATCGTCGTCATCTCTCTTGCGCTTCTTCGACTCCTCCTTCACGGGCTCCGCGACCATCTCGTCGTCCTCGTCGTCCGAGTCCGCCTCGTCAGCGGCCACATTGTACTGAGCCGTTGGCTTGATCTCGGCCTTCGGAGTAGCCTTCACGTTCGCTCTTATGCGCGAGAAGTCCTTGCCTTCTAACGCAGCCAGTCTTCGCTCGATTTTGATTCTATCATCCACACCCACACTGGCCTCATCTGGTCTGTCCTCGGCAAGCGCGTCGTAGCGCGTGCTGACGGCCGACTTCGCCGCGAGCATGCGAGCGATCTTGCCCTTGTTCTTTCCGGACGCCTGTCCGACAACAGATGCGTGATAAAGGATGCCGTACTTCGGCGTATCATGCTTCGTTTTGAGCGCGCGGAACAGCGCTTTCTCCGCACCCAAAATCTGGATCGTCGACGCGGGCGCCTTCGCGAGGTTCATCAGACTGCCGGAGTGCGCGATGAGGCGCGCGCCGACGAGCTCGCCGACGAGCGCAGTGAGGTTCGGCGCAATCACAGCCATGCGGTTGTTGAGGTAACTGCTCAGGCGCTCGCGGTACTGGGACAGTTTGATGACCTGCTCCGCGAAGAAATTGATGTTTTTGAGGTCCTCCTCGACGATCTCCGTGCCCATCGACACCTCGGCAGCCTCCTTCAGCCGGTGCTCCAGATCCTCGGGCAGTATGCTCGAGAAGTCGGTCGTGGCCGCGCTCGTGCGCAGGCCCATGAGACGGATGACCTCGGCGTACGCCTGGTTGTCGACAATAATTTTCGTCATCTCGGGGAAGTGCCAGCCGTACCATTCCTTCAGACGCATCGCGTAGACATTGATCTCCTTGTCGAGGTCGTCAAGCAAAGCAATGGCCTGGATGATCATGACGTCGACCTTATCCGGGGAGAACTTCAGCTTGTGACGGCCTAGCGAGTGCGCGAGACCAAGAGACATTGTGTTCACGTCCTTTTCAGTGAGGCCGGGCAACACGCTGGCCAAGTTCTCGCGGAGAGCGCGCATGATGTCCAAAGTGTTCGAGTCGCTCACGATCTTGAGCTGGAGATCCGGAAGCTTGTTGATGGCAGTGCCCAATTTCGGGTCCGACACTACGAGCGTGGCTTTCTTCTCGCTCTTCAAATCATCGAGAACGTGCTGCAATTTCTCCGAAACTTTGTTCTCGATGATCGAATTCACTTCCTCGAGCGCATCGGCTGCGCTCGAGAATTTTTCAAACGCCTTGATCTTGAACTGCTCGGCGACTTGAGTCGGCGTGGCCAGATCGGCAAGCAAACTATCGGACTTGTAGAGCTTCTTGTCCTTCGCCTTGAAAAGAGCGTAACCTGCCGGAGTCTCCGAGAGGACGTACGTCATTGAGCTATAGTCAGGCCTACTGGAATTTTTTTTTCTTTCAAAGGCTGACGTAACGGTGAAAGAAAAAGGCAGTCGCGATCACATGATATCTCTGGCAACGGCCGAGCTGCTCGACAGAATCTCTTTCTGCCAGAGAAATGCGAAGCCAATTATTGTTAACCGTCATTATATGTTACAATTGCTTTACTTTTATCTTTTGAAACATCCGCTGGTATACTCAAACTCGGCGTTACACGACCCGTAGTGAACGAATAGCGGCAGTTCGGCCCAAGCATCCAGTTCGCGTGCATCAGCGCGACGCCAGCCGTCCAGCGGCTTAACCGGTGTTTGTATGAGTTTCAGCGAGTGCGGCCACGAACATTTGAGCGCCGTCTTCAAGAATTTCGGGCCTCGTCGCGGCAGCCGCAGGCATTCCAGTGTTTGGAAACTCCCGCGGCGCATATTTTTCAGCAGCATGTTCAAGAAGTGCTTCGCCTCACTCAAATCGGGCCAAATGCCCAGTCGCAGATCCAAGCACCGCAGATTCTGGAAGCTCGAGAGAGTGCGAAGTAGGGCCGTATCGAATTTCCGCTGTGGTGGTACAACCACACATTCCTTCAAGTGCCGCGGATACTCGCAGCACAACGTACCCCTTAGCTGGACGGGGACATCGCTCAAATCAGAGACTAAGCATCGGTACACAGGGTGCACATCGAGCCCGAAACTCACAAACAGGAGCCAGGTTTCTAGGGAGTCGCGTCCCATAGTAACAACGGCCGCCCATATCTCTGCGAGAAGCCGCGGATCAAGCATTTCCAGGGTCTCGGCTCGAAAATTTCGGGCATTTTTCGCGACTATGCGCATGCATGTTGATTTCAGCGACATCCCCCACGGACGCGAGTCTGTTCCAGCAGACTGGTCCCAATTAAGCCGTTCTGAGTTGAGCGACCATTTACCCAATATTCGCATCTCTAGGACAGGTACGGCAATATTCGGAGGCCGGCACTCTCTAAAGCGACGACCAGCCGCTGGTAGAATTCAGGGTACGACGAGCCGCCATGGCTCAATAGCACCGCCGGATCAATAAGCACGACTTCGCGCCCGCTTCCCTCAATCTTCTCCTTGGCCAATCGGTTGAAAATCAGCTGCGGGTAGCTTCCGACCCACGGTGAGTTATTTACATTGAAAAGTCCGGAGAGCAGCACGTCCGACCCCCCAGCTACTAGCTCAGTGAGGATCTGCTTCGGCCCTGGACTAAGAAGGCTGAAATCGCCCTGTAAAGTAGCACATACATCGGGGACACACTGAGCCCACGGCGAGCATAGAAACAGATAGCAATTGTGTATAATGAGACGTTTCACAAGCCCGTTGTCGGGTGCCTTTGCGACCGTAGCATAGAACAAAAAAGCCTGCTGTTCGTGTTTCTTCACGAGATGCGAGACGACGGGCTCAGCAACCGCGCCGAAATGCCATAAATGCGGCAGAATAAATTCAGCCATCCGGCCTTGCGACAGTTTTAGCGGGTTCAGCAGTCGGTCGAGAAGTATATCGTTTGGTCTCTGCGGCCAGAACCGGAAGAGCTTTGCAGCAATAAGGAAAAGCGACACAGTGAACCCGCATTTGTACTCCTCCTGCCAGGTTGTCGCCAAGTATTCGTAGACTTGCCGCTCGAGGGCCGTGAAGACACGCCCGCTTTGTTCGACTAACGGGACCAACGCGGCCAAATGACCGGCGAATTCCTCGTCCGGGAGCGGTTTGCTGATTGTGAAGTAGGTCGCCGTGTTCGCC
Organism: Starmerella roubikii; assembly: GCA_030584945.1. NCBI lineage: Eukaryota > Fungi > Ascomycota > Dipodascomycetes > Dipodascales > Trichomonascaceae > Starmerella > Starmerella roubikii. The sequence goes on along the minus strand of JAJMCC010000020.1, from coordinate 9,231 downwards.
CTCACCGATGACACGAACCGCGTTTCTGGCGGGAAGGTTTGGCGGCCTGCAAACGCGAGAGCCGTTGTGAGAGGCACACTCGCTTCTGAGACCTCGCGCTGTCCCAATGGTGGGATATACACATCCGCGGGGCACACGTCTCTCATTTTTCTTAGCAGGCGGCTGACCGAGTGCGAGTTTTTTTGTTTGTAGAGGCCGCAGACCAGATCCACTCTTCCCTGCGTGACCATGGACGCGTCCGTGATCTCAATGAGCACCGACGCGATCAAACGCGTCGGGCCGGTCGTTCTCAACAAATGGAGAAACAGGCCGTAATGCGTCTTTAAAACAGCCGGGTCGAACCGGCTGATATTTTCTAGCAGCCACTCCATCTGCTGGATCCGCTGGACTTTTGGAAGTCTCATTAGAGACCCGCAGGCCTCGTAGAGATCATCGACTTTCGACCTCGCCATTAGTCAGGGACGACTGAAGAAGACGGAGTGAATAAATGGATTGCAATAAATGGAAAGCAACAAATGGAAAGCAACAAATGGATTAGAATCATGGATTGCAGCAAACAATTTGGAATAACTTGTAGGATTGGAATAAATAATGAGCATCTAATAAATATCTAAGCAACGTATGCGGGCGGCAACTCGTCCACATCCTGGACTTCCTGCACGGCGGGAAACATCCATTCCGGGTGCTTTTGCGAGAACATGTGGGGCCGCAGCAATGGGAACCGTTTCAGCGGATGCAGCAGGCTCGGCTCCTTCTTTAGCGGCGTCCGCGCCTCGACCGGCGGCTCCGGGCTCGCCTCGCCGTGCCCTTTGATTCTGACGGTGCGGCGCTTGATCTTGCGCTGAGACCGCTGCTCGACGTGCCGCGCCTGCGCGTAAAGCTCGTCGTAAGCCACCTGGTCATTCGCCTTAAGCGTGAGGGAGTGCGACTGCCGCTGCGACAGCAGCAGCGCGCGGTGATGCAGCTCGGAGCGCACGATCGCCGTTGGCATGACCGGCGTCTGTAAGGCCAGCGTCGAGCGCGAGCGCAGCATCGCACTGATATGTAGCATATTCACCAAACTGACGGCCCTCTCCGGGTCCACGAGCGCAAACGGAACGGGGTCGTCGTCGTGCTTTGCCGAGGCGTGCGTCGGCACGAGCGCCGCTTGGTTATGCGACGGGAGGTACTTCAGGCTCAGCTTGTAGAGCAAGGACGGGACTTCTTCCCTAAACAGGTTCCGGATCTGCGTCTCGATTTGCTGCTGCAGAAACGACGCAATCGTGGCGAATTTGTCGAACGTCGAGTTCACCTCGATGCTCTGCAGCGGGTCGTTCCGGAACACAAGCGTCAAGCCGCCGGTCTTGCTGAACACAACAATTACGGTTGCCTGCAGCTTGATATTATGGAGGGTCAAATGCAGCGGAATCGGGAAGCTGACGGGCGCAGCGACGAACTCAGGCAGAGCGAATTTCACGGGGGCGCCCTTCGGGTACATATTCAGCGGGTTTGCCTGCACCTTCGTGGCGACGGTGATTGTGGCCCCGCCGTTATAGCTGAGCTTGAAAACGCCGCGGAACCGGTCTGTGGCGACGTCGGCGATCTCCAGCACCTCTAATAGCGGGGCCTCTGTGCCCCAATCGAGATTCACGACGCGGATCCGGTCTTCGAGAATGAGGGGCTTCTGTTTGTTCAAAGCATTCGTGAGCATCTCATGAATGTGGCTTTGGAACTTCTCTTGCTGGGCAAACGCCTGCCAATTGATAGAAAACGACATACTGGAAGATCTGGGCCCAGCACGACGTCCGCGATAACCAGGGAAAAATTATCGAGTAAGGAGTGCTAGATCGGGGCGACTCGTCTTCGTATCGAGGTACCCGAACCCTGGACAGAAGACGCTTAACATTGGAACCAATGACCGGCGGTGCGTAAGCATTGCATAATCGCGAACCCGCCGGCCGTCCTGCAGGCGGCTCCGCAGGCATTAATGGGTGACCAATGTGACGAAAGACCAATGCAACGAAAGACCAATGTGACGAAAGACCAATGCGACGAAAGACCAATGTGACGAAAGACCAATGTGACGAAAAGACGAATGTGTAACGAATGCATTCATTTTAAGTACGTATACGCCATTTACTTGACTTTTAATCGTTTTCGACACTATGGTGCAAAGAGAAAGTCGTACTCCTCGACCAAGGCCGTGACGAGGTGCTGCATCGTCCCGAGTTTGGACATTTCGACCGGCGGCAGAAAGTTCACGCTGAACACTATCGAGATGTTCTGCATGTGCATCTTGTTGACGTCGCTGTTCGCGATGACGAGCTGCAGATGGTGCAGAATGCGCTTCAGCGTCTCATAGTTAGCCGGCGGCAGCGCGTGCAGCAGCGCGCGCAGCTCCTCGACATCCACGTCGTTGATCCCCCGAACGGTCGCCATGAACTGGGGCAGGAGCTCCGGGGTCATCAACACCTGCGGAAGCTCGCGCAGGTACATCTTGACACAGCCCGCAATCGCGTTCACGTCCTTCCAGCGCGGATCGTCCGGCTTCACACCGACATTGCCCTCGTCGAACCACTGCTTCATGGCGTTGACCGTAGCCACGGAGCCCGAAACTCGGTAGATGCCGACGTCGTCGAGCCCGCGCTCCTCGAGCTCGTGAAGCAACGTCTCGAGCACTCTAGGCACGAGCGTTCCCTCGCGCTGGGCAAGAATGTCCACCGGTACGCCAAACACGCGCGTCGTAGTGAGATACTGCCGCGCGATTGTGTCGAGGAGTTTCGAGTACCAGTCCTGCGTAGACTCTGCGGACGAGCACCTCAACTTGATGGTCTCCGACCGGTTCCCGAGCCGGTGCGATAGGTTCAGCATTGTCGGCGGCACGAGCTCGACGTTAGTAATGTCGAGCACATCATACTGCGAAATAAGCGTGAAGTCGTCCTCAACGTACTGCGACACGAGCGACTGCGAGCTCAAATCCACAGCCGAGTCCGCGACCCACGGCGACGGCGACAAAGACGCGCTGGATGGCGACGACTCCTCTTGCACGGCCGCGATGCTCGAGAACGACGAGTTTTTTTGTGAGTAGAGGGTCGACTGCGGCGGCGAGCCGGGCTGTGCGCTGGAGCCGTTGTTGCTGCTGCTGCTATCGCTCCCGCCAATAACGCCGCCGCTGATCCCTCCGAGCACAGACAGAGGCCGCACCGACTTGAAGAACCCGCCCAAGCGGGACTTCCGCTGTGAGGATTTCCTCGTGGTTTCCTGTGGGGGGAACGCCGCCGGCGTCGGTGCAGAAATGACGGTGGACGACTGCGAGGGCCCGCTCGGGACCTCCGAGAGGGACAGCGACGGCACGAGCCGCGAGATGCGTTTCGAGTACAGCGACGTCGAGCTTTGCGACATCGGGAGGCCGTAGACGGGCGGCGAGCCGCTGCCAGCCGCCGAGGCATCGGCTTGAGCCTGGGCTGCAGAGGACGCGCGCTCTAATCGGTTGTACATTTTCCCCTCGGCGCGGATCTTCTCGAGCTCCTGCTGCACAATCGCGCTGAACACGCGGTGCCTCGGCCGCCCCAGCCGCGCAACCGACTCCCTGTGAGCGCGCGCGTCGATCGGGTGGCCCCTCAGCACGTAGCAGTACTTGCGCGCCAGCTCCGCCGGAGTCGCGACGACGGGATCGTCGAGCGCCATGTTCTGAATGAGGTTGAACACGTAGCGGTGCTTGTCGAAGTTGATCAAGTCGGGCCGCTCAACGGTGAGGTTCGGAATGCAGCACACGATCTCCAACAACCGCTCAATGATCCAGCCAATGCAGACCGTCGTCGGCTTGCCCCACACGGGGATCTTCGGGACGTAAAGGTTGTTCAGCTTCTGGCTGTCGCCGCTACCGTCGTCGCCGAACTCGCGCGCGACCTCCTTCGCCGCGGCGAGCCACGCGGCCGCGTAGACGCGGGACTCCGGCCGCAGAACCGCGGCAGTCAGCGCCTGCTCGAGGAACGACGGCACGTTCTGGTCGTCGCTGTCCTTCTCATCCGAATTGAGGTACTGCATGCGGGACCTTAAGACGCCGAGCATTTTCAGCACAAACTCCATGCGCTCGACCCTTTCGTGCGCCTGCGTCAGTGCCGGGTCCGCGATCTGCGCCGTGAAGTAGCTCACGAGGCCCATATGCAGCCTCAGCAACGCGACGATCGGCTTCGGGAGCTTCTCGATGACGTTTGTGTTCGTGGCCGGGTCGCGCAGCGTCGACATCCACGAAAACACGTTTTGGATAACGACGTCGCCCTCGGACGTGTACGGGACCGTGCGGTAGCTGTAGAGACCCGTGGCCGTGACGGTTTGCTGCTCGAGCACCTCGAACAGCTTCATCCAGTCCGGCATCGTGATGCGACTGAACGCGTCGGCCACGAGCGTGTCGAGCTCGTCGACCATGGCGTTGATTTGCGGCACGCCGTGCTCGGGGTCGAGGTTCGTCACGGGCAGGTCCGGCGCGGCGACCGTCTCGGCGCCGGGCACAAACTCGAGCCACGCCGGCTCGGTCGGCGGCTCGTGGCGGCAGATGCTATATTTTTGGCGCAGAAACAGCTTCGCGACGTACCGGTTGCGCGTGGCCACGGACTCGGGGTAGGTCTTATTCTGCATCTCCGCGCGCAGCGCCACAATCAGGTCCATGCCCGAGCGCATGACGGCGGCGTCGTCCATGAAGTCGAAGAAGTACTGCGTCACCCAGTGCTCCATCGCGTTGATCACGGCCGAGATCGCGCGCACCGACGTCGCGTCGACCTCGTCCGATGGCGTGCTCGCGACCCACAGCTGGTTGCTCGCGAGCGGCGGGCGGAACTGGTTTTCGCGCAGGACGCGTGCCGCACCGCGCGCGCACACGACGCGGCGCTGCAGCATGTCGAGAAGATGCACGGGCGCGCAGAAACTGCGGAACGTCGCCAAAAGCGTCGCGATATGCGTGTCCAAATCGAGCCGCAGCTCGCGGTTTCCAAACACGCTGGCGTCCAGCACCAGCGCGTCTACAAGTCTAACAATTGTCGAGCTCTTGACTACAACTTCGAGCGGGCGGGAAGCTCCCGTCGGCGACACAATCGTGCCGGAGGCCGCGCCAGACGTCGCACCAGACGCGGCGCCAGAGGCCGACGACCCCGAGGACTGCCGGTTCAAGTCCTGGCCGATCATGATCGACTCGCGGCGGCGCTGCTGCAGGTTCTCGAAGATCGACGACGTGCGCGACCCGCGGCGCTTGCCGTCATCGGCAAACGCCTTGAACACAATGTCCGTGCCGTCGATGTTTTTGGTTCCGACGTTCAGCAAGTCGCGCACGGACTTCGCGAGAACGTGCGCACCGGCCGTGTTCTCGAGCTGCTCGCGCGCGTCCAGATCCAGGCTGTGGAATCCCGTGATGAGCGGCTGGCCCGCCGGCGGGAAGCTCGACGACCGTCTAATGAGCCGCGCCGACCCATGCTTCGGGCCGTTAGCCGCGCCGTACGCGGGGTCTCTGTCCGGCGAGCTTGCGAGCAGCAGCGTGTCTCTCGGGAACAGCCGGAAATTCGGCGCCGTGGATGTGAACAGCACGGGGACCATGCCGCCATGGGGCAGCGGCAGCTGCTGTTTGCGGAAATGCGGTAAGTAAGCACCGAGAACCCGCGGCTTTGTGGCCAGGGAGCATACAAGCGCGTCTACTTTCGTCGGCAGACGCTGGGCCCAAACGACCAGCAAGTTCTGGAACGCCCTTTGCTCTGCAGTGTGCGCGGGCTCGACCTCGTTGTCGACGTTCTGCACGTACTCGGTCCAGCCATTAGAAACGATGCGCACGCGCTGCAGCTGCGCGTGCGCGACGGCCACGTCGCCCAAATCGCCGTCGGTGATGATGGCGTCGCCGAAGTACGGCACGCCGTCCTGCTTTGCGAATAGTTTTCCCGTCTGCTGGGAGCCCGCCCGCAGCGCGCGCTTCTGCAGAAACGGCACGGCGGCGCGCTTGTTCAGCTCGAAAATCTCGAGCCCCCAGTCCTCGAGCTCGTCTTGTCCGATGACCTGGGGCACGAGATCCCAAACGACGTCGAGCCGCAGAATGTTCGAGTCGAAGAGCGCAACGACCACGGCGATCCACCCAACGCCATCGCCCTGTGCGCGCAGCTTCTGAGCAACGTTGATCCACTTCCCGGCCAGAAGCGCTCTTGTCTTGAGAGGCAGCCGTAGGTTCAAAACATGCTGCGCCACAAGCAGCGACAGGAAATGCGGGGTGTTCGCGTCGAACACGAGCGGGTTTTTATCATAGACGCTGCTGCTCTGCGGAGTATGGAAAAGCAGCGAGTGGTCGGCAATGGGCGACCACTCGCGCCACAGCCGCCGATGGAAGCAGGCGATCTGGTCCGCGAGCTCATCGGCGAACCCTTCTTCGAGCATCAGCGCCGCCGGGAGCTTCACGGGCGAGTCCGCAGCCTCCTCAATAAGTTTTACGATCTGCGAATCGAACTTCGCGCCCTTGTGTTCTGGCGCACTCGCGTCCGCGCCGGCGAGGGCGAACGCGCGCTGCACCTGCTGCTCGGCCGCCTCTTTCGCCTGCGCCAAGCTCATTTTGAGCTGCTCAGCCAGCTGAGCATCGAGCGCCCCGAGGACGTTCGCCGCGCGCATGACCTCGCTCAGCGCCTCGCTGTTGCACATGATCGCCGTGAAGTGCGTGACGGCCGTGCAGTAGCCGTGCACGTTTTGCGCGACCTGCTTCGCGTCGGCCGCACCGGTCAGCGATTTCGCCGCGAGCAGATCGAGGTACTCCGAGATGCTGTAGGCCACGCCCTTCACGGGCGCACACAGCACATAGGCGTCAAACAGCTCGTCTGCAATCGGCTCGAACAGCAGGCGGTGCGCGACGGCCTCACACGAGATCTGCACGATCGGCTCCTCGAAGTCCGGGTGCGGGGTGTCCACTGCGCGGTGCGCGACGCCGAGCGGCGGCGACGTCACGGGGCTCGGCAGGCTGCCCGGATTCACAGCTCCCGCGGCACCCGCAGAGCCGGCCGAGCCGCCAGTAGCTGCAGTCGTGGTGCCGGCTGCGTGGCCCATCGCCTGCGAGGTTATGGTCGCGCTCGAAGCCGCGTTTGGGATGCCAGCCTTCGCTGCAACGCCGGGCGTCGCGCGTGCTGAGGGCTTCAATGCGTATAAGGCAAGCACGTCTACCCAAAGCGATGCTTTGACGAGGCGGCCAGAGCCCTGCGCGCCTTGCAAGCTCATCCAGCCTTCCTTTTCCAGCGGTGCAGCACCGCGCTGCGAGACTGCACGCCGCTGATCTGGTTTAGAGCCACGGCTCATGAGGGACGTGTGCTTGTCCATTCCTCACTCACTTAGTATTTGAACAGGAAGTAAGGACTATTTTTTGTTTCCCGGGGATGGAAGATGAATGTTGCAGCCTCTTCTCACACACTACCTTTTTCCCACGTTATCCGTTGGGCAAAATTCCTGCGTGGTTCGGTAATAGGGTCAGAGGTGCTGTGGTGTGCTGCTGCCCTATTCTCGCTGAGGGACGCCATATATGCCCCAGGGACGGTCGCGTAAATGAATCTTTGGCACGGGTCAAGATAACATTTATGCGCGGTGGCTATTTTATTGATTGGCAACGGCTGAGAACGCGTCTTCAAAAGTAAAGGTGCATGCATGATCACTGTCAAATATCCTATATATAAGTAAGCAAGATCGCGTGGTGCGTACGCACTGACTCGGGTATTTATGGCGGCCATTTTTGGCGTGCACGCCGGCTTTAAATAGCACAGGAGCTCCTGCATCTCGATCTTTGGAGACTAGCCAGAAATTATTTTCCCGCACGCGCGTTGCAATTCGGCCCTTATCTGCCAGGGGCCTCCTTATTTGGGATCTCGTGCAGCTTTAAAAAGGCGGCGGTTAACAGCTTTGGATGCAGGCTAGATTTGCACAATCGCGAGGCTGTTTGCAGTTTTGAGTGTTTGCGAGGTCGACCGCCAGAGGCACCACAAGATGGTACCGAGGCGGGCATGCCATGAGCAATAATATTATAATGTGCATCAAATTGAATGAACTCTAGTCTTAAGGACGAATTTGGGATTCGTTAACAAAGCATGAGCCTCAAAACCGACTGCCGACTGCTCCAATCATGGCGGCCTACGGCTTGTGTTAATGGCTAACCGTAAGCCAGCTTCAACCAGCTATTCTCATCTTTGACCGGTTCATCTGCTACGACGGTACAGGCCTTGTGGCTCATTCAATACTTTTATATATCTTCGCTTCTCGAGCTTCGTTCATAGAATAAATCGATCTCCTCTGTGCGTGTTCCGCGAGCTGTCGTGGTCGTTTTGGAAAATTAGAGAGTGCGATAATAAATTAAAACTATTTTTTTTTTAATTGGCCGAAATGAGGCTGCTCTCGACCTGTTTTAGTATGTTAATGTAGTAGTTCAGTGCGACTGCTTCAAAGACAGTCATTGCTGCTTGCTCAACTTGCTCATGGACTATGCCGTGGATGTCACATATGCCTTCAATTATCTCATGACTCGGCTCTTTGCCGAAAGCCCTGGCCAACGTGTCTTTCTTACTGTATCCTTCCAGGCGGTACTTCAAACGTTCGAGAGGCGCAGCTCGCGCCTTCAGTGACTCTCCTATTGATCTTCTAGACGTGTCACTTTTCGCGTAGCATGCAACTTCGATTATCCTCTCTGCAAAGTCAGACATAGGCATGTCCGGTTGAAGCTCGTATTCGTTTATCACAGCCTTCAGGTTTTCCAGAGCCGGGGTCAGGACGTAGCCACGAGACTTCTTCGGGAACGCCCCCCATTGCCTTTGGAGCGCGGACATATAGTTTGTCTTGTTAGCCGCGCTCCCTATGCCTGTGAGGAAGTGCATGATTTCCACGGAAAAACAGCGGCTCATTGCAATTGCATCCATCATGAGACCGTCAATAGACTCTTGAACTACAGTCAGGCTCTCCCATTTAGCAACCGCTTGGCATTTGAGAGTCCTGGCATCTTCGGCTGAGACTGGCTCCGTGGACTCATCGTCGTGGCCCTCTGGGTCGGCACTCACTGGTTTATATGCGGGAAACATCCGGCCAAGAATTCCCCGAGCGCCCGTCAATGTACGCTGTACGGTCGGGTGCAAGGTCATGATCTCTTTAAATTGCGAGACTGAAGGATTCGCACGCTCCTCCTTGACAAGGTGACTTTCCTCAATGTTGAACTGTACGGCGCCACGGCCTCGAGTTCGTACTCGCTTCGGTAACAAAGGA